>WSXT02227846.1:0-16458 GCA_011762715.2 Neuroterus valhalla | reverse complement strand
AACAAAACTTCTCTACCGCTTTGGAAAAACTTTGATCGAGTGCGCAGCACGAGACACGCGATGAGAATGTATTCGTTGAAGCCGGAGAAGCCGGAGAATTCACACTCATCAAGTTGAAGAAGTCGACATTTCGCTTTTGAGTTTCACAAGCTCTATATTTAACTGTAGGAAGGTACAAAGACCGAGCGCGTAGCGCGAGGTGAGATTACCATCGAGTGCGAAGCTACGTGCAACGATAGCCATTATCATGCAGATTAATAATATTTTTGGTTTTTTGATATCAGACAATAATTCATGGCTGTATCGCTGCCGCCAGGTGACGTAATTTTTTTTTTCATGTCGTTACAATTATTTGGATAACTTTGTGAATTTCCAATATTTTCCAATAAAAATTTACATCAACATAGTTCAATACATACCTAATAAATTGCTTTTCATCCCATCCTTAAACGATCATCCCTTCTTACAAAAAAAAATTCACAAAAATCGGCTATTTTTAGACCCGTCACAGTGGCGTTCCCCTTCAAGCATTTAGAAAATGATTTCCGATTTAATTATTCTAATGCAGAACAAACCGTATTTGAACCATCGAAAATTGGAAATTGAATTCTTGAAATTAAACAATTTAATATTCGAATGTTCATGATTATACAGCTTTGAATTGAAAACCTTTGCAGATGGGAAGTTTTAGTGTCAACATCTCATGATTTTGATAATATTTTAAGATGAATCTTTTTGAAGGGTTCATTGCCAAAGAATATAAGCCTTAACAATGTTATAATGTTAAAAATTATACTTTTCTGAAATATATTTGTGAAACAGAAGCTATAAAATTCAAACGTTTTTCATTTCGAAACCTTCAAACAGAAACATTTCCATGGAACATATTCAAAACAAATTAATTTTAATTAAAGTTTGAAATACTCTTTTTTATGCAAATGTTTAATGTAGTATTATTCGATTCAGAGCGACTCCAATGTAATGATTGAACATGAAGGCTTTTACTTATGAATTCCACCATTTTATCTTTAGAACGAACAGTTTATTGAACGATCAAACGAACGTTGAGAGTTACATTTTTTAATTTTTGATACATTGTATTGATATGATTAATCTGCTTACTTCATTAGTTTGGAGTTCTGTTGTTCGTTCGATCGTTCAATTATATTTCGGCCTCGTTCTCCAGATTACAAAATTGTAGACTTTCAGAGCAGTAACAGTTTCTCCCTCAATATTTCTCTGAGACTATTATCGTTACTGTTTTTTAATCATTATCAAACAATACATTCATATGAATATCCTTATTTAATTTTTTTTATAGTCTATAGAACTTGTCGAAAGTTTGAGACTTCTGTGATCAGTCTACTTCATTCTTCATATGACGTCTATGTTCACTCCCTTTTCGAGTGCACGAGAAGTTGAAGAGTACCATGACCGCAAAGCCCTTAATTCCGCATTTTTCCAATATCTGTTTTAGTCATAAACTAATTGTATCAATGGATGCAGCTCCGATCTCAAAACCATTTTCTGACTCTTCTATATAATCTAACTTTATTAACGATGGTGTTTGTGCTCTCTGCACTGTTGCCAGTGCTAAAAGCATAATTATTTTGTCCGTAAGATCCTAGAGACATGGCTGCTCTAAGGGATACAATATTCCCATTTTCTCTAACACGGCGTCTGAGTTCCATATTCTTTGTTCACATTATCAAACTTATTTTGATTCATTTTTATAGAAGCTGTGGGTACCGTTCGGTCCCACCATTTCAAATCTGAATGTTTATCCTTATTTAAAGACATATTTCTGTCAGAGTTTCCTTTGCTCAAAATAAGAGTCAATATCTTTGCAGATTCGAGCTTTTTGATGTATAGAGGCCCGAAATCTACGCCTGGGCAAGCTGCAACAAGAGAACCCATTATCTGAGCTAATTCGTGTATACTGCAGGATTGTTCTAATCTGAAGCGTCTAACGCTTTTTCAAGTTTTTCTTTACTCCTTCCAGTAGGTTCTGGTGATAGTCTATTCGAATCAATAATAAAACCCAGGTATAAGCAGCGGCTTGTTGGCTCTAGATTGCTTTTTCCATAATTCATCAAAAACCGAACATTTTCTAGCACATTTACTGTTAATTGTACGTTCTCCGCACATTTCTTCATGGCTATCAACAAAACACAAAATGTCAACGAGATAATTGCAATAAGTAGGTACTTTTTCTCTTTGAAAATTTATGGTTGGCTTCATGATGTTTTATGATTAGGATACCAGCTTACTAGCACTCCTAATGTCTTCTAATTTGAAGTTTAATATGAGGCGGTTTGAACTGTCTGGCTTTTGTCTGAAAAAGAGTGGTGAAAAAAATGGTCTCCTTTCTGCCTTGCCTTCTACTATCGCAACCTTCGTCATCCATAAGGAGAGAGCTTCCTGATAATCTGATAGTGTATTTAAGTTTAATTGAGGCTCAGCTGGGTATAGAGTTTATTCATCTGGTTTAATAAAATCATTTCTATACCCAGTTACAATGTCGATAAGATATTTTGATTTAGTAATTTTCCGTCATTCTTTTTCAAAATATTAAAGCCTTCCGGCGCTTTGTTGTACCTCTAAAATTTCTTGCGCTGTTGATGTCCCCGAGGAGTTTTTTGGTGAGCCAGATCCTTCTTACTGTTGAAATAAGACTCTTGATTGTTACTCGAATGTTAATGTGATCTTGGTTGTCCCTTGTAATTGAAGCCCAACTTTCAGGCTGGAAGGTGACGCTGGTTCGGTTCGTTCCAGTTTAAAGGCTTGTTGGATTTTGCAGAATTATTATCCATCTTTGGTTGTAGCTTCACTTCCAGACCAGTTTTGTGTACGCTCTTCGCTTCTTTTATTTTTCCCCCAGTTTTTTCACAAACAATAAACGAATCTGTTTTTATTTTTGTCATAACTTGGTGTGGAGGCTCTTCTGATAAAGGTGACATCGCTTATCCCAATGAAGCCATTGCTGTTCTTATTAAGTTTTGGAAGTCACGAAAGACCCTTTCTAGCCTGTTTTCCTTAAGAAAGCTCTCAATTTCGGGATTCAGGTGTGGAGATTTTAGACTGCAGTCGCCTGAAAGAGAATATTTCTTATGAACGATATCTTCTTCCTCTTTTTTGAGACCCGTAGTTATCCAATAATTCCATCGAGTTATCAAGTCTGGATGAAGAATCAAATCGACAGCTGTCGTTTCTAGAGGGTCATCTCTTAAGATTTTTGACATCTCTTCGTCCAGTTGAGGTTTATTTTTTTCATTATTGGTCGAAATGATAGATTAAATTCTAAATATAAATACATATGACAACGATCGTGTAGTCGATCTTGGGGAACTCGTCCTTCGGGAACGGTTTTGGTCCGTATTTTTTCTTCGCCGAGACGTACTTCCAGATTTTTCTTCCATACGGGTCTCTAGCCGTTCTAACTTATCTCTCAATACCTTCAATTCGTGAATTGGAGTTCCTCTTTTACTTCATTTTCCCATTTTTTCCTTCGAGTTTTCACTCTGCACTTGTGACACGTGTCGCAAAAGCAACGTTATGAAGTAAGTAGATTAGGCAAATTGATACGTATATTCCTTCAATATATCCATACAATGCATCGAAAATTTTAACCCTAAAATTGTGGCAATTTCGCAGAGCGAGTGGTACTATAATATTGTAATATGGAGAACGAGGCCGAAAAATAATAGTGCTTCAATTAAAAATGCAGTTCAATTAGAAGTTGTCAATGCTCTAAATCAAAAAGAAATAATTTGGAATTTCTCAAAATAAGGAATATTTCTACTTGAACTGTTCCAATTCTAAATTATCCAGTTTTCCACTATATTTCTCAGCTAGACATTTTTCAGTAGATGAGGTAATAGACTGAAATTGTAAAATTTTCAGCGTTCTTAATGAAATAACTATGCAGAATTATCATGGAGAATTGAAATATTTACAATCTTCAAATTCACATTACGTTTATTAATTTGGATAGATCAAGTCGACTGACGTTTTCGATAAGAAACATTCTAATATGTGAAACTTGAATTATTTAATTTTAGAATAATTTAAAAACATGAAATATCCGACTCCTTGTGCTTTCAATTTTAGGTGAATGTATTTTATTTTATTTTTATTCACATTTTCAAATTATGAACGCTCCACAATAGACACTCAAACGACCCAAGACCTTAAAATTAGAACTGTCAAAATTCAAACCATGAAAATTAACTGACTCTATCGTTCATTTTTGAAATGAAACAATTCAAAATATTTCCAATTAGAATCTTGGTAATTGAATAAATCAGGGTGGCGATTCGGCTGACGATTTAAAATTCCCGGTCATTTCCCGGTTCTTGATTCAACCGGAAGTAACCTATTTGTATTTTTCGCAAAACGTGAACATTTATTTCTATGCATGACGTTCATTCTAAACAGCATTTAACAACTATTAGTTCATTCTTCAATGAAGAAGATGAATATTAAAATAAAAAGATAAATATTTAACTGGAGCACTTCAAGTTTCAACCATGAAGGTGGATTTTTAAACAAGATTAATTTCCAAATAGAAAGAATCATTTGCTAAGAAAAAATATCATGTTTCAACGAAATACTCAAATTTCAAACTCAAAAAAAAATTATTCGTAACGAAAAATGGAACAGTAACATTTTTAGTTCAAAAGAACAATTTCAAACCATGCAAAAGAGTTTTATACTAAAACGAAGAATTTTCAACTTGAGGAGTTGAGTTTAAATAAGATAAATTAACTTCTACTGAAGAAGATAAATTGTTAACGAAAATTTGAATACTCAAATTTTACAATGAAAAAATGGATGTTTAACTTGAAGAATGACTTGTTAACTAGAACTATAGAATTCTCAATAGGAATAAGTTCAATTTTAAGTTAAAAACAATTACTTATGACAAAAAAAACTAGCTTTAAACAAAAAAAAACAACTTCCAACAAACAAACAACAGTAAATGTCGAACAAATTATCACATTTTCATACAAAATGATGAAGAATCAAGTGAAATTGTAAATATTTAATTGAAGTAGTTGAAGTTTTAAACAGAAATACTAATTTTTAACCGGAATACTGAAAATGTAACTGGAATAGATCAATTTTTGACAAAAAGTTGTTTTTCAACTAAAAAATGAACTCTTTCAACAAATAGTTGAAATGGGGACTATACAAATAAAAATTTTCAAACAAAAATGAAATAGTGACGTTTTTAGCTTAGAAAATTAATTTTAAACCAAACAAAAGAGTTTTCAACTTGATGCATGTTCGACTTAAATTAAAAATGTTTGACTGTTTAACTTGAATTGTTAACCGTGAAGAAGAATTTTGAAAGAAGATTGGAAGATTTCTCAACAAAATATGTGAAGTTTCAACGAAATAATGAAATTTTTTATTTAAAAAGACAAACTTTCACCGAATTCTCGAATTTTTACCTAGAAAAGATCAATTTTCCACCAAAAATGAAACAGTTAAATTTTCAGTTGAAGTAATCGATTTTCAACCAAACTGATGAATTTTCGTGTATAATGTTGAATCTTCAACGGAAATAGATGTATTTTGAGCAAAAATACGAACTTTCAATGATAAATATTAATTTTCTACAAAAATGACAAATTTTCCATGAAGTAAAGAAATTCTCAAAGAAATAGTTTAATTTCCTAATTAAAAAATTGATTTTTAACAAAGTGGTAACAATTTCAACCAGAGGTGAATTTTGAATAAAGGAATGCAACTTTAACAAAAAAACTTGATTTTCGACAAAGAAGTTTAAATTTCAAGCAAGTATTCGATTTTTAAACTAAAAAAATATGATTTTGAGATGAACAATGCAAACAAGTTTTCTATCATAATTGAGAGATATTTCTTCTTGGACATACTACTTCTACTCTATAAAGACTGCTTGGAATTCTTTCTTTATGTAAAATTAAGAAGAGGGGACTTTAAAATTGTGACGAATCTTGAATCGGAGGAACGATTTTTAGAAATTCCACTCTTCTAAATCCGAATTATAATTAGTTTAAAAAATCCCTGTTCCATGTAAAAAATTCCCTTTTCCAAGTGAAATTTTACTTCCTCGCTGAAATTCCCTGCACTAAAATGAAAACTATAATTATTTCCTGGAATTCCCTGTCTCAAGTCAGATATGTAAATGTTTATGTTATTAATTTCCTGGATCGGTGGCCACCCACGAGTATAAAAATTGGCACCAAACTCAAAATATTTTCAAAAATTCGAATTCAAATACTTAACGGGCAATGGATTCTCACACTCTCAGCAAAATATAATAAGCAGCTTGAACTGCGAATGGTACGCCCTGCAATTGAAGTCAGAGACACGCACTTCCGTATTGTGCTTCATGGACTAAGGGGCTGACACTAAATCTCTGAACTGCACTCGATTTATTCAGATGTCGATATTCAATTTTTCTGGATAATCGGTAAAAGAGTAGATCTTCATATAAAAAATATATTCACACATTAACTTTTCTTCGGAATATTTTCAACTCGTTTATGTATTTGTCCAATCATATAAACAATAATATCAATCTTATCTCAGCTTCTTTTTGAAAGATATATACCAAATTTCTTAAATTCGAAACTTATACGGAACGTCAAGCAAATTCACTAATTCCAATTTGCACACATTTTACAAGAAGGTAAGCAAACCCAAGTAATTAATTAGTACTCAATCTAATTGCTTACCATGAATCTGTAGATGATGTGTACTTCGTCAGAAACTCGAGAGCTTTGAGGTTCTCAATCTTTAATGTTTACCTAATGCCAACCGTTATTTCAGTAAAAATAATGAAGCTTCTACTTGATTGATTGATTAATGTATTAATTATTAATAATTGATAATAAAAATTTCTTATTGTCCATTATCTTTCGAAGGACATGATTTCATACAATGTTAACTCACTTTATGTGTCAAGCATCGAACGTTATTCATTCAAATAACATATAAAAAACATACAAAAGTGTATTGAATCAAACTATTAACGAGTTTATTTACCTTTATGAAAAGCTTCATTTAGTAGCTCTAGAGATATGAATTGAAAAGAGTGATGATATTATTATGAGAAAAAATTTATAACAATCCCGGAAGTTTGGACAGAAATGAGGATGGAATTGAATATGGAAAACGTGACAAGATTAACTTAACTTGGAAGACAAACTAGAAGGAGAGAACAAATGAAGAAAGAAGTTTGGTTTCATGGAATGCAGAGGAATTTGAAATTATGGAGAAAGTTGGATATGAGGTAATATACGTAAAGGGGTTAACTCAAACAAGGAAAATATGAAATTGGTTGAAGTAAGATCAGGAAACGTCGATAATAAAGGGAGAAAGGATAAAGTAGGATGAGATCAAATAAACGAAGACGAGTGAAGCTGGAGTCTGACTTTCGACGGAAAAGTTGGTTTCGGTTTCTTCCCAAGTAATCAATTCGATTATTATCATTCAAATAGTTCCTCTGATAAATTCAAAATTTGTATATTTTACGAATCTCAAAAACTTACGCATGGATTAGGGATGAAATCTTATTGTCTTACCTGGAACAAAAAAAAATATATATTTAAATATGAGGGAATATTTAAGAGTTCTTTCTTTTAGTTTCACGCATTAAGCAATGTAATTTGGCAAACAAAAAGCCAACATGGGTGTTCGAAAAAAGGCAGCATGATCGCAAAGAAGTTCAAGAGTTCAAAAATCAAATTTAAAATGTCTATAGATTTCCGGGAATTCATGGAAATTTTCGGCCATTCATGGTAATTTTACAGGGGAATATGGTGACTTACCATGAATCACCCGAAATTCAATTCAAAAACTTTCCGGTTTATGAAAAATTTCCGTAATTAATAATTTTCTTAAAGGCAATTTATGGTAACTTAAGATAAATCACCCGGAATTCAATTTGAAAATCTCTATAAATTTCCGGAAATTTTCCGCAAATTCATAAAATTTTTTGTAATCCATAGTAATTTCACAGGTAATTTATGGTAAATTAAGATAAATTACCCAGAATTTAATTTGGATATTTCTATACCTAAATTTTCGGAAATTTATGTAAATTTTCCGTAAATTTATGAAGTTTTCGGTAATTTATAGTAATTTCACAGGTAATTTATGGTAACTTAAGATAAGTAACAAATTTATGGTAAATTTACAGGAAAATCTGGTGTTTTATCATGAATCACCCGAAATTCAATTTAAAAAATTCCCATAAATTTCTGTAAATGTATGAAATTCTCGGTAATTTATACCAATTTTACAGGTAAATTATGGTAACTTAAGATAAGTAACCCGAAATTCAATAAAAATATGTCTATAAATTTCCAGAAACTAATGGTGATTTTACAGGGAAATATGGTAGTTACCATGAATCACTCGAAATTCAATTTAGAAAATTTCAATAAATTTCCGGAAATTTATAGAATTTCCGGTATTTCATAGTAATTTTACAAGTAATTCATGGTAACTTGAGATACGTAATCCAAAATTCAATTCGAAAATTTCTGTGAATTTCCCGAAATTTTGGGTCATTTATGGTAATCTACTGGAAAATATGGTGACTTACCATAAATCACTCGAAATTCTATTTGGAAAATTTCCATAAATTTCCGGAAATTTATCGTAATTTCACAGGTAATTCATGGTAACTTAAGATGAATTACCCAGAATTCAATTTGGATATTTCTATACCTAAATTTTCGGAACTGTATGTAAATTTTCCGTAAATTTATAAAATTTTCGGTAATTCATAGTAATTTCACAGGTAATTTATGGTAACTTAAGATGAGTACCCCGAAAAACAATTTAGAAAATTTCCATAAATTTCCGGTAATTTATAGTAATTTCACAGGTCATTCATGGTAACTTAAGAGGAGTTACTCAAAATTCAATTGGAAAATTTCTATAAATTGGCGGTCACTTATGGTCAATTTACAGGAAAATATGGTGTTTTACCATGAATCACCCAAAATCCCATTGGAAAAATTTCCGGAAATTTATGAAAATTTTCGGTTACTTATAGTAATTTTACAATAATTTCTGATAACTCAAGATAAGTCATCTTAAGTTTCCATAAATTACCTGTAAAATTACTATAAGTTACCAAATTCTTCATAAATTTCTGGAAATTTATGATCAATTTGCAGGAAAATATGGTGTTTTACCATGAATCACCCGAAATCCCATTGCAAAAATTTCCGGATATTTATGAAAATTTTCGGTTACTTATTGTAATTTTGCAGTTAATTTCTGATAACTTGAGATAAGTCATCTTAAGTTACCATAAATTACCTGTAAAATTACTATAAGCAACCGAATTTTTTTATGAATTTCCGGAAATTTATGGAAATTTTTGATAATTCATGGTAATTTTACAGGAAAATATGGTGACTTGCCATAAATCACTTGAAGTTCAATTAGGTAATTTCCATAAATTTCCGAAAATTTATATAATTTTCGGTAATTCATAGTAATTTTAAAGGTAATTCATGGTAACTTACCTTAAGTTATCAGGAATTAGCTATAAAATAACTATAAGTACCCAGGAATTTTCATAAATTCCCGGAAATTTTTTTAAATGGAATTTCGGGTGATTCATGTCAAGTCACCATATTTTCCTGTAAGATTACCATGAATGACCAAAAATACCCGAAAATTTCCAAAAAATTTATGAAAATTTTCGGTATTTTAGAGTAATTTTACAGTCAATTTCTGAACTTTAGTAAAGTAACCCAAAATTAAATTAAAAAATGTCAATGAATTTCCATCAATTACCGTAAAATTCTGTTATCTGCAACCGAAATTTCCTCAAAGTTTTTACGGTGAGTGGGATGATTATCGTAAAATGGAAGCTCATAGAGTTCTTTAAGTTTTCCAAGTATTAAGTAGCTGTTGCTCTTGGTGGTTCGGAACCCACCGTAAACTGTAGGTCCCCCTCCCCCCTGAGTTAGTGGTAAGGTGTACAAAGGAATAGAGAGAAGGTTATGCCGAGACTCTCAAACCCGTAACAGGGAGAGAGTATAAACAAATATTCCAAGTATAATTTTCATTATTCATCTCTCACGTCACTTTTCACTCCCTAGGCGGTAAAAAGCAGAGCTTTATCTCCGCTCTACAGGCATCGAAAAGGCCTGGATTCATACTTTTGTTATAAAAAATTATTCACTGCCACATTTTCCTAAGTTTTAGAATTTCACTTCAAATAATCTTCATTACCCTCATAAAAATGAGCGATACCTTGTCAAAAAACGCAATAAAAATCCACTTGTTGACCCAAATAGTAAGGAAACAGCATCATCTTCAGCGAACGAGATGAGTTTTGAAAACTGGTTGTGATGCGAGAAAAGCGTTACCATATTTCCTGGTTTTTAAAACTGGATCGACTAAGCAAACCAATCGGCAGAATAGACATTTTTTTTCGTCTAGTTCGGACTTTTCATTTGCATCCAATAGAAATGAATGTGATTGGCGTGAAAGTGAGTAACGCCCTCGTCATAGGAGATCTAGTGGGCTATTTTTTATCGCTGAACTTCAGCGAATATGGAAGGGTGTTTCGCATAAATTCACTCTTTTTCCCGATTTATCGAACTGGTATTATTTGACATTGTCGTCATCAATAACGTGGAGGACATCCGTCCAGATTGATCATTAAAAAAAACGAAGCGGAAAAAAAGGACAAAATAAGATCCGTATAATAAAGATTTGTGCAGTGGGTTTACTTTGTGTTTGTTTGGAATGAGACTCTCTGACAGAAAGGGTGTAGAACTAAACCTCGTCAACGGAGGACGAAACGATTTTATTGCTATCCAGCGCCAGGTATTCTAGACCGAGGAAATTGAATTTTGATACCAGAGTTAAATTTAGAGCTCTTTTCTGGCTCCAGTTCCCACTGCAAATTAGTTTCACGGTTTCATCAATATTAGTTTGAGAGGAGTGAATCGTTTGCCAAAAAAATACCATTTCCCCTCACCAGGAAATTGAAGGGCTAGGTCTCATTTGGGAAATTCGATTGATTTTGTAGAAAAACGATAGCATAGACTTTGCGACTGTAAAACAGGTACGCTTTTTATTATTCTGAATTTTTAATAGAAAAATTTAATAACTCGACTACTGAGTGTCAGAGCACTCTTTGCAAAAATTATTCAAATGATGTATCCCTATCTTTTGACATCGAGTATTCAGTGCCGCATATCTATAAAATGGAATTTACTCCACGGGTTTCAAACTGAATTTTACAATTTACATAAAATTTATAGAGCATATGACACTGCCGGAAAATACTCACCGTTTACATTTCCCGATTCTTTACTTACCTGGAATTTTGCGATTCACTGCAAAATATTAGTGAGCTGTGTAAATTCATGTTCAAATAAATGAGAGAAATGTTTCAAATTCATAGATTATATTTTTAAATAAAGGAGGAATATAGCATAACCAGAAATTCAAGATACTCGAGAGCTTCAATATTCTGCTGCAAATTTGGAGCTACTAAGAGTAAAAGATCAGGGATCTTCTGAGAAAAATACATTTTTTTAGAAAAAATTTTAAACACGCTAAAAAACTTATTTTAAAGGCTTGTGGAGCTTTTGGACGTTAAGCTTGATTTTATCATCAATTTTTGTCACATAAAATGAATAAATCTCTTAATATAGTTTCAAAATCAAAGATTTTACGTAAAAATTTAAATGTTTCTCTTTATACATATCAAAATTTATTTCAAGAAGATTAATAAGAACAAATAATTGTAATTTTTGGGTATTCAAAATTTTTTGCAGTCGTAACAACCAAATTTGATACGAAATACACAACTGTTCCTAACTTTGTGTTAACATATTTTCCCAACATAATAAAAATTTATAATTAATAGTTTATAATTTTATATGAAAAATGATAACTACATTTATATAAAAAACATTTTTAGAGATTAGGCTTTTCAAGCTTACTTTTACGACAGATTCTTCTCTGTCTTTCTGTGGATTCTACTTGATTATCTATATTTTATTTATTTATCAAGGTTTTCATCAATTTTTACGTCTTTTACTTGTTACCTTAGCTCTTTTTCTCTTCGCAATCTTTCCTCTTCCTTTAAAGATTCTGCTGGTGAATTTGATTTCTGCTTTTTACCTGTAGTCATTTCGCTGCTTATTTTCCTACCTCAAACATAATTATACATGGTGGAGAACGTTTAAATTGATTCCATTAAAAATATAATGATATATATTTTCAAATTTAACTGAATTGATAGATAAACGCCATTTCCATGTTCAGGGGCGGATAACCGGGAGGGCCCAACATTGGGAGGGGCCGGCGAACTCTTCGAATAAAAAAAATATATCATTGCATATTTGTGTACTTATAATTCAATTTTGCACATGCATGATGCATTAATCAAAACTGATGTAGGAAAGTAATATGGAAAGATTTAACATTTTGCTGCCCTCAAGTGGGCCCCATATTCATTTTAGTCCCGGGCCCCGTAAAGCTTTAATCCGCCCCTGTCCATGTTCACAGTTTTCTCGAAGCACAGTTTTCACAAAACATAATTTGCACGGAAAATTCAAAGTTTACACTTTCAATCAGATTTATAAATGAGATTTCCAGAAAACATGTACAATGACAAACGTTTATCTTTTTACTGTATAAATGCAAGTAAATGAATAATAACTGTCAATGCAGCTTAAACCTAGATTAGGCTAGATTGTATGAACCTAACCTCTGCTAATCTGTCAAAAGAAATTTAAGATTGTAAGGAGTCAAAAAGTTCCCCAATGAGAAGAATATTTTTCCAGTTCTAATTTAAAAATCCTATTCTTTGGTTACTTCTGTGCTTCTATGAATTGAATAAAATATTCTATAAAAAAAAACTTCGTTCTGAAGGCAAGCTGAAAGTAAGCGCTTACGTCGATGGAGGTTACGTCGATGAAGATTACGTCGATGGAGATTATGTCGATGGAAAACAACACAAAAATTGTTCCTGAAGTATCAAAGTTGAATGAATTGGTAAATCCTCTTGCGATTTGTTTTCGCCCGTTCTGATACATATTTCTATCTTTTATCCATTAGATTTTGTTCACAAATATGAAATCAGTTGTCAATTACGTCGATGAATACTAATATAAATAAGCAAGATTTTCGTAAACTTTTTTTGAATTTCTGGAGAAAGATCTAAATTTTAACGCTCAAAGCTTGGAGGAATGAGTAGTGAGAGGGTTTCCCTTCAATTCTACGTCAAAACTGGTCCCAAAAAGCTATTCCTAGTTGTCAAATGATTGCTTTTTATGTATCGACGTAACCACAAAAATACTTCTGTAGACACTTATATTTGCGTGCATATGTTGCAAATAATGCATTAAAATGGGAATTTTTATAATGAAATTTGCACTTTTTTAATAAAGCTTTAAGACCCAAGAATACATTTTTAAATTACATCATTATTTATTTTCCATATGGCTTCAGTATATGCTTCAGGCATTTGTGGACAACTCTTGAAGCAATTTTTTGGTCACATAGTATCTTTTTACTGTGAATTATAATAATTTAATTTAATTTCTACTGTGCAACTATTTGAAAGGTACTAGAGTGAAGATCTTTACAGAATTTCACACCAATACAACCAATAGTTTTATTAATATAACCCTTGGACACCAAAGTGCCCTGTCTGTGGAGAATTACCCATATCAGAAAACTTCAATGGATGGATTATAAAACAGGTTAAGCAAATACTTGTCAAAAAATATTACGTTTCGCAAGAATTTTCTCTCATTTATCTTTCCCTCCAATCGAACGCCAAAGGAACTGAATGTGCTTTAGTATCTTTTCAAAGATAACTTCTTTGAATGAATACAAATTCAAACAGATATTTAAACACCGAAGGTTTAGAATTGAAATATTTTCGATTCGAATCCTCAAAACTTTGAATCTGAAATTTCGGAAAATCAAAATTTTACAAGGCATCAATTTTCTCAACTGCTGTTAAATAACATAAATAATGTATTTTCGTGTAATTTCGACCATTCTGAACTGTGTAGAGAGCTGTGGATTTTTGACATTTCCACACAATTTTGCGAAAATATACGACTATTTTTCAAATTATTTTATTATGTGAGTGCAACTTCTACAAGAGTTATTTTCTCCTTCTATCTTGGTGTGCAACATTTTCTCGACCCTGTAACGTTCTGCAATATTCATGATAAATGAGTGCACACACCCGGTGCACGCATATTATACGCGCCAGATACGATTTGTCCCTAGAAACTCCATGTATTATAGAAAAGTTACTCTTATGCCGATGTCATATCACAGGATGGAGGAACTAGAGAGTAATAATGCCCAAGGGAATGGAGATGTATGAACTGAAAAATGGGCATAAAAATATTCCATATTTCTTGATATAATAGTGTCTAAAAATGGATTATTCCTAAGTAACTAATTGGAAAGCAATACGATAGTCACTGACTCAATTAGCTTCACGGTCAAGTTTTGCAATTTTCCCGGTCAACTAAAAGTAACATATTTATATTTGTCGGAAAATGCAAACATTTATTTTCATTCATGACGTTCATTCTGAACATAATTTGACACAACAGATCAAAAATTGCAAAATGAATAAATTTTGGCGAGAATACTCTAATTTTCAACGATAAAATATCATTTTTTTACAAAAATTGAAACAGTTAAATTTACAAATGAAAAAAATGAATTCACAATTTAAAAAAAACAGATTTCGAACAAAATAGTTCATTTTTCAACAAATGCGGAGAGCTTTCAAATAACATGATCAATCTTCAACCAGAACAGTTAAATTTCAAAACAAGAAGATGAATTTTCATGTAAAAAGATAAATATTTACCTATAGAGCACTTCAATTTCCAACCATGAACGTGAATATTCAAACAAGAAGATTAATTTACAAACAAAAACGATCATTTTCTAACAAAAAAAAAAAATGTTTCAATAAAATTGTTGAGTTCAGAACTGCAAAAATAAAATTATTTTTAACCAAAAATGGAACAGTAAAATTTTTATTTAAAAAAAAAAACAATTTTGAACCAAGCATAAGTTTTTCATACTAAAAAAGATTCTTCAACTGAAGGAGTTGAGTTTTCAAACAGATAAATCAACTTTTACTGAATAATATTAATAAACGGAAATTTGACTACTCAGACTTTAAATTGAAAAAATGGACGTTTAACTATACGAAAAGATTTTTAACTAAAACTCTGGAAGTTTTAATTGGAATAGGTTGAATTTTCAGAGAAAAAAATTACTTTTAACAAAAAAAACTAACTTTCAACAAAAAAAACTAACTGTCAAACAAATTATTACATTCATTCACAAAATGATGAAGAATCAAATGAAATTGTAAATGTTTAACTAAAGTGGTTGAATTTTAAACCAGAAAGACGAATGTTTAACTGAAATGATGAACATTTAACTAAAACAGTTCAATTGTTGACAAAAAATAAATTTCCATGCGAAAAATAAAATTTTCAACCAAAAAATGCAATTTTTCAACAGAATGGTTGAAATTCGAACTGGACTAGATGAATGTTCGACTAAAATGAAAAATGTTTGACTGTAAAACTTGAATTGTTAACCGTAAAGAAGAATTTTTGAAGAAAAATAATAACTTCCAAATAAAAAGATATTTTTCTACAAAAAATCAATTTTTCAACAAAATATGTTAAGTTTCAACGAAATATATGAATTCTCAATTCAAAAAGACAAAATTTCATCGGGAATTCGAATTTTGAACTAGGAAAGATCAATCTTCCACAAAAAACGAAACAGTTAAATTTTCAGTTGAAGTAATTGATGTTCAACCAAACTGATGAATTTTGAGGTTTAATGATGAATCTTCAAATGATTAGATGTATTTTAAACAAAAAGATGGATTTTTCCCATAAAGGTGAATTTTCTACGAAAAATGCGAATTTTTCGTGAAGTACATCAATTTTTAGAGAATAGTTTAATTTTCAAATTCAAATATAAATGTTCAACTAAATACTTGAAATTTCACCAAAGAAAAGATAAATTGATTTTTTACAAAGTAGTTAAAATTTCAACAATTAGGTTTAATTTCAAACAAGTGGTTGATTTTTTAACTCAAAAAGGATGAATTTGCAATGCACAATGTAAACAAGCTAGTCAGATAAATAAGGAAAAGAAAATAAAACGTGATCGATACATTTTTTTTGAAAAAATTTAAGATAATACTTAATATAATATTGATTATATTAATAATAAAATTGAAAAAATCTCATAGAGCAACAAATTTGCAAAACATTTTCCATACAATGGAAAAAAAGTCTTCCTCTCATGAAGTATGGATGAAGGGTGGAAATTCAAGAACGTATAAGAGCCATTTCAAGAAGGGTCAATTTTCCACCTAATAAAATACGAAAATGACCCTTCTTGAAATGGCTC
>WSXT02227835.1:0-16458 GCA_011762715.2 Neuroterus valhalla | reverse complement strand
GTGGGCGGGGAATCATTATCAATTCGTAGAAATTAAAATTTCGTTCTGGAACCAAACCAAGCGTAAACGCGCGCAAACAGGCTCGCACGTACACCGTCCGTCCTTGCGAGTCCCGCGCAAGGTCACACGACGTCCTTTCAAAACGAATTCTCTGAGAACGAAAATAAACATATTTTCGTACTCGGGACAACTAAAATTTTATTTGAAATAATTTCGGGGAAATTAAACTCCAAATGTGAAACCTCATCAAGGAAACTCGAAAGGGAACAGTCCGTCACAATCCTACCCCCTCCAGTGAACATCCAACCCACCGAACGAGGCAAGACACGGGCGCGCGGAAAGCCACCACGCGCAACGGGTCAACCGCGAGTAACTACAATTTTAATACAAGGGAGTCCAAGCATTAAGCTGAGTGACTAGAATAGGTATATAGAGTGTCTCACAAATAAAGTTAAAATTAAAGTCAACTCACACATGAATTCCAGATCGGGGAAAATTAAATATATAATGACAGACCCTAGGCATGTATGAAGCGACCAAGACAGTTTGGACTTGGAAGGTGCGACGGCACTTCCAAACCCAAGCATGCATACAAATAATGTCGCAACGAGGCCGACTATTAGAAATCAGGTCTCACTTACACCTTCTAACACAGGAACAATCCCAAAAACCATTAACAGGTCAATGTGTCGCGGTAGGTCTTTTGGGACAACCAAGATTTAAATTTAAATTCGGACAACCAGGACAGAAACAGACAACACCCACAGATACATAACGAAACATATGACCATGACTCCTTTCTGGACAACCACACACAGTTTTTAGTAGAGTCAGACGAGTTGTTGGAAAGCATTGAATATAACGAATTTATGAAAAAAAAAGCGACAGATTTTTCAAGGAAAGGGAAGAAAGACTTAGAACTCTGAAAACAAATATGATTCCTTCAGCTCATAGCTCGTTTGAAAAAAGTTTAGAATTCAATGAACATACTAATAGGAAATCTAAGAACGATTCACGGGTTACACAATCGGTACACTTCGATCTCAGGGAAGGCCTACAAGAACCCTGCCAATCCCCTTATAGGAATATAAAGGATCGTAGACAGAGAAATTCTTATAATTCGAAACCACAAAATTCAGACAATATCGAACCATTCAGGACAGACAATACTCAAGAAAAGACAGATCACGTAGACTTTCGACAACTAGGAATAGGTCAAACAGACAGTCAGGAATACACACTTATAATTTAGACACAGATACAGACTCACAACCCAATTATAATTAAAATAACGAAACATTTCCAGCAACCTATTTCCCCTTCGGTATGATCCAAACCCCTTTTCAAATTATGAGCAATTGGCCATTTAAATTCCGTAACAATAAAGATGACGGCTCCGCTAATTTTCTAGAAGAATTAAAAAGATTTAAAAGAGGATATAAAATAGATGACAGAGAGAAGCAGACTCAGGACATACACTCATATTTGACAGAAATTAGAAAATTGCTTACAAAATTATACCCAAGAAAAAACCGCGAATGGGAATTGCGCAGAGCCTATGAAAATCTTAGGATAGAATATAAAATGTATATTAAGAGAAACGATTTCGACAGCTTCGAAGAATTAGAAGATTTGGGAAAAGAATGGGAAACTGAGCTAGCCAAGTCAAAAATTCGAGGTTAAGTTTTAAAAATTACAGAACAAAAAATCGAAGACGAAAATAAAAATAATTCAGAAAACAACAGAGAGGATCTCGGGGAAAATTTCGATAATAGAGGAAGTGCTAAGGGAAACAAACAGAACCAAAATTAACAGGGCCGAAAGAATTCTCAAAATCAATATCTATTCCCTCCATTCGGATTTCCATTCCTACCTTCCCAAACCAATACCAAAATAGTTCCAGGCCTAGATTCCCTAATAATAAACCAAGATATCCGTTCAACCCTTACAACCAAATGTTACAAACGTATAAACAGATGGCACTAGGTTCTAATCAGGAACAAAACCAACTGATGATAGAATTCCCAATAGAAAATCCGGAAAATATCACAGACAAAAACGAACAGAATCCTCAAAAACCAAATACCGGAAATAAAAGTCAAAAATCGAGAAATTCGAGTTCAAATCAACAGAACCCTAACGCAAAATCGAATAAGAAGCAGGATTCGAATTCTCAAAATTCAAATTCGAAAGACCCGAAAAATAATTCAAATTGTTACCACTGCGGATTAGTGGGTCGTTTTAGGAGATTAAATACCATTAAATAGATTGTTGAAGAAGGATAAAACCTGGGATTGGGGTTTGAAACAGGACGAGGCCTTTCAAAAAGTAAAAGACCTACTCACATCAGCACCGATTTTGACATGTCCAGATTTTAATAAACCTTTCTACCTAGGGACTGACGCGAGTAATACGGGCTTAGGAGCCGTACTCACTCAAACCATAGACGGAATAAGTCATGTTATCGCTTACGCAAGCAGAGGCTTGAATGGTGCCGAATCTCGGTACTCTGCCTCAGAGAAAGAGTACCTAGCCGTGCTTTGTGCCATACGTGAATTTAGACCGTACTAAGAAGGTTATAGTTTCAAGGTCATAACGGACCACTTAGCGTTAAAGTGGCTCCATAACCTCAAAAACCCTACTGGACGATTAGCGAGATGGGCTTTAGAACTCCTCGAATATGACTACGAAGTTATATATCGAAAGGGAAGTTCAAATCACGTTCCTGACACTCTATCGAGATCAGGACAAACAGTAAACAATGTAGCTTTTGCGTTAGCTAGTATGACAGAATAACCGACAGCGGACGTAAATGATAAGACGGATGACTGGTACTCGACGAAAATGAGACAAGTTAGAAAAAGACTGGAAGAACACGAAAAATGGCGAATCAGAGATTCGCAACTCTATTTTTACAGGACAGACCCACTAAAATCCACTCCTTCTACCCTTGATTAGTCAACTACTTCCAATAAATTGCCACTTCCTGATAAGGAAATTAGGCATTCATTTTTTTTTAATTGTTTGTCAGTTATGTGTGCTGCGAATTACCGCAAGATTAATTGTTTCTGCTCTGGAGACCAAGGGACACGTGTCCCAAATTTTTCGTTACGAGCAGTTGCAGCAGATTTCTCCTTTTGTTCTTCGGGGATTGTTTCATTTTTTTCTGTTGGAACTGAATTTGGAATTCCTTGAAGTTGAGGGTCAAATTCTTCTGAGGGAGGAATCGTTCTCACAACCCCTTTCGGGGCCCTCGACGCCAAGGCACTGGATGCGACATTCCAGATTGACTTCAAGATTCTCTCGATGGGATGAGAATCAGGTCTGGTCACCTTAGATTTGTTGCGGTTTGTTGCCAATGAGGATGTACTCGGTCCAGAGAGGACGAGAGCCTCTTCATACTGGTAATGCTGCGGATTTCTTTCTCTCGAGTTTTCCTACTACAATTACAGGCTCCTTGTACGAAGCCGCTCCTGTACCACAGCGACGTGACAAAAGCAGAGAAGGCCAGCAGCGCGGACCCACCAATCCTACGGCAGCGCAACGGAAGCAGCCACGTTCTCGTTCGTCCTGCAGCTACGTGCCGGTTCGGAACGTTCGGGTTTTTCCTGCGCTACCTAAGTTTTGTAGTAAAGTCGTCGTTGAAATCAGTTTTGTGCAGAGGTAAGGTTAGTTATATTTATGTGAGTTGAAGTTCGAAGGCATTCCCGTGATCAGGCTTTTTCTTTCCTTTTAATTTAATATTGACTCTGAAAATGGATTTTGCCGTCTGACCACGTGGAACCTCGCGCGTTTCCAGGGGCCTCGTAAATTTTTGACGAAGTTGTGTCACCATTGTGGAAAAATCAGGGCCCTTCTGGTCTTCTGAGCACCAAATTCAGCCCTTTTCGTCCCTTTTAAATTTCGCACCATTGTATAAGATTGTTCCGAGTTTGTGTCTTGTTTCCGGCCGCTTTCGTGTGCCGTGTTGTCAAATGTGTTAAGGCTGATAGCTTCTGAATTCCTGTAGAGCCATGTGAATGGCTAGTGATTTGTCTTTTAGTACCTATCTGCCCTGGAGTGTCGGCGGTTCGTTCGAGCCCTAGTATCTTACGTAAGGTTGTCCCTCATCGTCCGACCCTGAAATTTTTCATTCTTTCTAACTCATCGCTCAATTGTAAGTCTGGACACATGGCCTCTGCCATGTGCTCTCACTAAAAGTACCGCCCCACCAGTTAGATATCGCCCATCGTAATGTGTTGAAATAGCCAATAAAGAAACCCGTGCATACCATTTGGAAACAACAGTATTTTATTTACGAAGAAGATTCCCCTACATGACCTCGCTTCGATCTCCGAAACTGGCTGGCTCATCCCCTCTGCCTCTACTCTGACGAGGACTGAGCAGTGTCGGGCAAAAGTCTGGCTCGCGTCACCATAGCGTATTTTTTTTTGTTTGAGTTTTGAGTATCCGGCTGGCGCATGCGCTTCTGACGCCCAACAACTGTCGAGGTTAACAGTTCAAGTTTTGCTAAAAGGGACGTAGGCCAGATTTCTAATAACCCCTAAAATTGAGGGTTACAACCTTTTTGAGTTAAAAATGTAACCAGGGTGGCGATTAGACAGACGATTTCCAATTCCCGGTGAACTCAAAAGAAACATATTCATACTTGTCGCAAAAAGCAAACATTCATTTCAATTCGTGACGTTTACTCTAAACATTCTTTAAAAAACAGATCAGGCATTGCAAAATGAATGGATTTAAAAAAAATACTCAATTTTTCCGAAAAATAACATACTGCTTCCACAAAAGTTGGAACAGTTAAAGTTAAAACTGGAAAAATCAATTTGCAACAACAAGAGAAATGAATTTATAACGAAATTGTTCATTCGATAACCAAAGTGATGAATTAAAAAAAAACATTATGAATCTTCAACGGGAACAGGTTTAATTTCAAACCAAGAAGATGAATTTTCAATTAAGATGATAAATATTCAATTGGAGCACTTCGAGTGTCAACCATGAAGGTGAATATTCAAACAACAAAATTACTATTCAGATCGAAAGAAAAATTTCCTACTCAAAAATTCAATGTTTCAACAAACTAGTTGAATTTTGAACTAAAAAAAAATCGATTTAAAACCAGAAATGTAACTGTTCAGTAACCTTTTTGGTTTAGAATTTCAATTTGATACCAAAAATGAGAGTTTTTACATCAAACAAAGGATCATCCACTGAAAGAGTAAAATTTTCAGACAGATGTAGCAAAAAAAACTAACTTACAAACAAATCGATTTTTGAGAAAAATGATAAATCTTCAAATACAACTGTAAATGTTCAACTGCAGTGGTTGGATTTGAAACCAGGAAGTCCAATTTTTACCTGAAATGATAAATCCTCAATTAGAATAGTTAAAATTTTGACCAACAAATTATTTTCAGTCCAAAAATACAATTTTTCAACAAAATGGTTGAATTTTAAACTGAAAAAAATCGTTGTCAACCGAGAACGGAATATAGAAACATTGTTAGTTTGACAGTTCGCGCGATAATAAATGTACCTAGCGCTCCGCGCTTGGTCTTTGTACTTCCCTACAATTGTGTATAGAGTTCTTGAAACTAAAGAGTAGAATGTCAGCTGCTTTTTTTGATGATTGATAATTCTCTTTTTTAAAAGCTTCTCCAACTTTAACGAATACATTCTCATCGTGTGTTTTGTGCTGCGCACTTGATCCAAATCTGTTCGAAACGAGAACTTTTCTATATTACATTTAACTCTAATGCACCAAATGTGTATAATAATAATCGATATACCTTGTACCTTGTTTTGTTTAAAAAGAATTATTTAGTCTATTTCTGATAATAATTCAATCACAATTATAACAAAAAGCACGTATCCCGTAAAGAAAGAATCATTGTATAAGGTTGTCCCGAGTTTGTGTCTTTTTTCCGGCCGCCCTTGTGTGGCGTATTGTCAAATGTATTAAAAATAAAAGCTTCCGAATTCCTGTGGAGTCATGTGAATGTATCTTCAGTCATGAATCTTAAGCAAGGTTGTCCCTCATTGTCCGACCCCGCCATTTTTCATTTTTTCTTACTCATCGCTCAATTGTAATTCTGGATACATGGCCTTTGCTATGTGCTCTTACTAAAAGTACCGCCCCACCAGTTAGATATCGCCCATCGTAATGTGTTGGAATAGCCAATAAAGAAACCCCTGTATACCATTTGGAAACAGCAGTATTTTATTTACGAGGTAGATTCCCCTACATGACCTTGCTTTGATCTCCGAAACTGGCTGGCCTATCCTTTCTACTCTGACGAGGACTAAGCAGTGTCGGGCAAAAGTCTGGCCCGCGTCACCATAGCGTATTTTTCGTGGTTTGAAGTTTGAGTGTAAGGCTGGCTCCCAACAACTGTCGAGGTTATTAGTTCAAGTTTCGCTTAAAGTGACGAAGGCCAGATTTCTAATAACCCCCAGAATTGAGCGTTACAAAATGACGGAGCAACGTGGGGCTCCGAAAAATTTGACTGGAGATCTGAAGGTCTGAAAAATTCTTTGCCACAAAAACAAACCCATAAACCTGATTTTTCCACACATTTCGAACTGAAAATTCATTACTTGCATTTCTCTGATATAAAATTTGATAACCTGTATTTTCTCTTGTGTTGATTTTGAACTGTATTTATTGTGTACAAACTTGGCATTTTTCCTGTGTTTACATGATCATAAAGTGTAATACGTGAATGCAAATATCTCTCGAGTATAGCCCAAAGTGAATTTAATTAAAGTGCTTATCGTCCGATTTCATGCGAGTGTTTATAAACAGTCGAAGTCCCCTTCGAGTCTAAGTGAGTAATCTGAAAGGTTGCAAACATGTCAGACACTCGAGATGCCTGGATTTACGCGTTATCGTCCGACCGAATAGTTTCCGAACTCGAGCAACGCCTGCTTTCCACTGACGGTACGGTCCCTACCTTACGCGATCGTCTGCTTCGCTTCACGCAGCTGCAACGGGAAGTTACCCAGGCAACAGGAGGCGAAAATTTGCAAGACTCTTTCACCTTTCCACCCAATACCGCCCCAAAAGATGCCACAGTGTCGCGAGAGAGTAGTGGTAACTCGGGAAACGCGCAAGTGACAGTCTCGCGAGTGGGGGAAAGTCTCGACACGTTAAGCCTTTCGACTACGAGTGCACCGCCGGTGCAGCCGCACGGGACAGACATCCCCTCTCCGTCCACGCATGACGTGGGCACTAGCTTTCCACGTACAGTCGCACGGGGAGGTAATCCCTCCTCGCCCGACTCTCCAACTGCAGAGACGTGCAGCTATGCTACCTCCCTTCCCCTTCGACACACGGGAACCGTGCCTCGCACTATTTTCGAGCGTAGCAACTCGGTTTATGCCAAATAATCAGCGGAAAATAATAAAATTTTCCACCGGTTCCCCACCCGTCATCCCGTCGGGAATTCAATGATTATTTATCGGCCCCTCATACTACTGAACCCAATAATGGCCCACGATCGGTATGCAGGGAAATTGACAGTTCGCGATCGCCTAATTTCCAACAGTTTCTGATTAATAATTCGCGGTTCAAGAATCCTTCGCACCAAATTTCCAATAATTATTCATACCCGGAACATGCTTCCTGGGTTACCGCGAACCAAAAAACTAACAACACCGCCGCTTTTGTGACAGGTGAGCCGGGTGGGCGAAATCACGCACCCCCGAATTACAGTGCGCCGACAGGGAACTACCCCTATCACAGCACGGCATAGTCTTACACTGGTTTAACCATTCGCTATCAGGGTGGACCTCGTGGTCCAAATTCGTAGAGGCATGTCGTACTCGTTTAGGGGATCCGGATTATCAGTTTGAACTGCGACAGGAGATTCATAATCAAACACAGGGTCTAGATGAGCCTGTGGCCGATTATTTGACATGTAAGAGCACCTTGCTGAACCGATTGATACCCTCCTTTCCCGAAAACGAACAAATAAATTATGCTCACCGCAACATGCTCCCAAAATTACAGCAGACCATACACCGCAGCGACATAGTAAATTTCGATCACTGGAACTATTAGCCATCCAGGTGGGAAAAGAGCAGCGAGCACAGAAGACTTTTAGGCATCCACCCCCACCTGAAAATCCTTTTTACCGGGCCTAGACTATAGGGAACCTGGAAGAAACCTCTATCCACGCAGGCCAACCTCGATTTACTACTTGGAGGATTGCACGGATTGCACTACACGGCGGCGCAAGCTTCCGGAAATCTTTCTAACTTAAAATCAACAAACAATAGGAATAATTATAATAATAAACAAAAAGTGCATACCCCCGTGAACAATGAGAATAAACCACCCTCAGGAAGCGAAACTAGGGCCCCACGGATAGAACTCCTAAACAACCAGCCCACGAGCACCTAAACCCGTTTATGACACTTTTCACTCCGCCAGCGGCCGGTCCCCCTTGTCGTAACCCCAGACCCCCTATGGGGGAATTATTTTGTTGGAATCGTCACCAACATGGACACAGATTTAGGGAATGCCGGGAACCCATGGGCACCTTTTGCTTCAAATGCGGCAATCCCGGTTACACACTACGTGAGAGTCGCAATTGTCAGGGAAACGTTGAAACGATCACTTCCCAACCAACGCCTGAGGCTAGGCTAGCCAACCACACAAGGAAAAGTACTACAGGAAGGTAGCCGCTCGGAAGGCGAGGCACTGTAGGGAGAGGTCCGAGCAAGCGACACCAGGTGCGCAGGAACCTCTCTCCCGCAACCAACCGCGCGCCTAGACGGCACAAGGAGGCGTGCGAGAATCGAACCGAAGTCCACATCCGGACGAACCATCCGAGTGGCATTGTGCTACATCGTAGAAGGCTTCCAGGTCCACAGTTTCGAATTAGTAGTCCATCCCAGGCTACAGCTAAATATTGATTTAGTTTTCTTTTCAGCCTACCGGGTGCGGTGCTTCAGGCTCCGGTCAAATCTTCGCATTTTTTGTATAACCTGGGTACGCTGTATCAGACTCCAGACATGATTGATTTACTTTGTGCTATTATCTGGGTACGCTGTACCAGGCTCCAGACATTGATTGATTTATTTTTTGTATTATCTGGGTACGCTGTACTAGGCTCCAGACATTGATTCATTTACTTTTTGTATTATCTGGGTAAGCTGTATCAGGCTCCAGACATTGATTTGATTTATTCGTGCTATTATCGGGGTACGCTGTTTCAGGCTCCAGACCTTTCAGGCGTTATTTAGCATGTTGATTGTGCTACATTCCTGAGTCCGCTGCCTTAGGCTCCAGGTCACATAGTCATTCTGCAAACATCACATGATATATCTGGATACGCTGCAACAGGCTCCAATCTCTTTTTTATTTTGGTTTTCTTAGGTGCGAAGCCTTAGGCTCCATAACAAGATGTCTGCGACTGAATAGGTTAGGCACGTCGTTTTACATTCATTTTGAAGTAATGAATATAATTTGTTAGAACTATTTTCTTTTCTATTCATCTCCTCCTTTCTGAGTCCAAAACTATTATCTTTAGGATCAAGGGCTTTAATAAACAAACCCATCCAAATCTCGAACTTTCTAATTGGCGCCCGAACATGGACCCAGAAAAGAAGATATTGGAATTTTTTGAAATACAGAATTATCATGCCTCGTACGCGCGGTCGTATTAATAAGCGTCTCAACCGTAACACTATTTTAAGCCCACTTGAGGGTGACACCATGGATGAGAACGAAGACTTGATCGAGAGCGTCCTCAACACGACACACTATCCTACACTGAGTCATCAGGTCCTTCAAAGAATTGCATAGGATGATCGACGAACTAATTAATGGGTATGACAGGATATTGAAGGATATTATTGAGTTACGATTTGGGCTGAAAAGAAATAAAAGGAAGATCGAAATGACCTATGTCGAATTCTGCGAAGAAATCGGAGAAGCAGAGAACCGGATGTTGACCGAAACTACGAACCAAGTAAGATTCCTTAGAAAGATGTACGAGGTACGTTTTCTGGTTGACAACGATGATTATAAATTCATTATAAATGCCAATTTTTAATGAGGGCAGTTCCCCTATGAAGTTCCTAGAAGAACTCCGGGATTTTTGGGCAGCAGTGAGACCTACTCATGAACAAACTGCGTTCATAATAGGAAGCTGTCTACGAGGCACTTAAAGGGATTGGTGGGACCTGGTGAAGGGAGAAGGTGAAATTTGCGAAGCTTTTCTAAGAAATTTAGGCAGAGGTACTGGGTAAAGCACCCAATTTGACCTTAAATCGAGACTTGATTTTGGATACTACCAGCCCAACACTGAAACATCCATGACGGCTTATGCCATCAGAATGTTCAAGGAGGCAAGGGGGCTTACTCCAACCCTATCTAACCAGGAAATCATACAAAAACTTGCGAGACACTTCGTTGAGGAGGTCCAGACTGCCATCGTGGGGAGGTTCACCACCACTCTAGGAAACTTGCTGGAACTACTAGACAGATTTGATAGGTCAGGACAATAAACTCCAAACGCGCAGAAAACAATCCTGGGTTTAAAGGCGGTCATAAAAACTGGCGAAACAAACCCGGAAACACTACACCACATCCTCAAAATATGAGGAATGAGTTTACGCCAAGAGGAGTAAGAGAAGAACATTGGAGAAAACCTGAAAGGAACAGAGATTCAAACCCAAGGAATATTAGACCATAACCTTGGCTGAACAAAACAACGGAGAAGATGATTTGGCATCATATGAATCAAGTGTCGAACACCTTCCGGGAAACTAATAGAAACCTTATCCTTGAATAAATCCGATACATTTGAGGATACGGTGGAAAAACTTTTAACCCTGAAGTTTGTCAACACACTAAATTACGATTTATGCGGAGACAGTAGAAACCATAAAAAGGTATGGTTGTCCAACGACAGAAATCTCTGTACAGGGATTAAGGGTGACAGCACTCACTTTTACGGTAAGCCAAGTATCCTGCCTTTTTGAGAGCTGTTATGAAAATAATATAGCATTCTTTGAAGATTGTCCAACTCTCCCGATAATTGGAGTATCAGTAGTGGGGGCTACGGGTGGTCGACCAGTAAGATTGCGCAGAAAGATTTATGCTGAGGCAAAATTCGGAAACATCGATTATCAGGGAACCATACTGATTGTGCCATAACTGATGGAGAAATGCGTACTTGGAGTAGATCTGTTAAGGCCACTTGGTGCCATCGTGAACTTAAAGGATGGCTCCTTAACACTACATTACCATGAAACGACTAGTAGAATGCCTATACAGGGAGAAGTTAGAGAAAGTAAAGAGGTAAAGGACGTGAACTGTATAAAGCAACAAGAAGATGAGTCGTTGCGGATGGAACATCTCGAAAAGAAAATAAATGACAGTAAGAACATAAACTCTCATCAAAAGGTGAGCTGAAAGATATCCTATGGAAATATCGTAATGATTTTACACGGCGTTCGGGGAGGATTTCCTGCTATCAACATCAACTAAAATTGAAAAATGATAGCCGTCCATGTGCTAAAACGTACCCAACGTCCATGCACCACGAGAAAGAAATCCATGAGCAAATCAGAACTATGGTTGACTGGCAGATCATAAGTAGATCCATCAGCCCTCACATTATTCCATTGGTAGTAACCACTAAGAAGAACAACAAAATTCGACTATGCCTTGATGCTAGAAAATTAAACGAAGTCTTAGAAGTAGGACCACAAGGGAACCACAAGGGGGAAAGTCACCCCATTTGGTCTAAAAACCAGTACCGCGGCCTTAGTCCGAGGTTTGGACTTTGTTCCTAGAGGGTTATCTGAGTTTGTCATATCTTATGTTGATGATCTTCTGATGGCCTCAGAGTCGGAGGAAGATTATCTTATTCATTTAGAACTGATTTTGGAGAGATTCAGTGAACACAATGTAGCCTTAAACTTCAAGAAGTGTGAGTTTCAGCGAATCGAGACTACTTTTTTGGGGCATATTGTTTCGGCAACAGGAATAAGACCTGACCCTGAAAAAAAAGCGATGAAGGACTTTAACACTCCAAAGAACAAGAAGCAGTTACAGGGATTCCTAGGGACTGTTAACTTCAGTGCAAAATTTACAGCAGGATTTTCAAAGGAACTCGTTCCCATCCTGGAGCTTTTGAAAAAGGGAAATGAATGGAAATGGGAGGAAAGACATCAGCTGTCATTTGAGAGAATCAAGCATTTATTCAGTACTCAGATCATGATCTATTTTCCTGACCCATTCAAGGCGTTCAATCTACAAACAGATGCGAGTGACTTCGCTCTCGGGGCTGTACTCTATCAGCATGATGAAGTTAGAGAAGGAAGAATCATTGCGTGCGAGAGCCGTACTCTCAAGGGTGCGGAAATAGCCTTCTTCAATAGAGAAAAGGAACTTCTGGCTCTAGTCTGGTCGCTGCAAAAATACAGAAGCTTCCTATTGGATGCAGAGATCATTCACCGCACTGATCACATGGCACTAATGTCCTCAAATCTAGCAAACTACTGAGTGGGCGACTGACCAAGTGGATTATGGCTATCCAGGACTATTTTATAAAAACTGAATACTGTCCTGGGAAAGAAAATATTATAGCGGATGCGTTTATTTGCAAACTACAAATAGTCACATGCAAACGGGCACAAAGGTTAAAAGGGTTGTGATTCTTCACCTTGCAAGGAGACCAAGGAATGTGTGCAAAAAGTGGTTCTCCGAGTTAAGCAATGCTCAGAAAACGATCCCGAACTCAACGGAATCATCGAGAACATTGCTAATATGAAAAACTACGAGTATTCAGAGGGATGGGTATATAGAAGGTGCACCCAGATACACCCAGATGGGTGTATCTGGGTACGCTGTTTCAGGCTCCAGCCCTTTAAGGTGTTATCTTGCTTGTTGATTGTGCTTCATTCCTGGGTACACTGTCTCAGGCTCCAGGTCACCTAGTCATTCTTCAAGCATCACATGATATATCTGGGCACGCTGCTATACCTGCTCTTTTTTATTTTTGTTTTCTTAGATGCGAAGCCTAAGGCTATATAACCCCCATTTCTTTGAGGAAATCCGGGTGTACTAGAACAGGCCCCGGAAAAGTTATTTACTGGTGTTTCGAATCAGTCCGCCCTTCTTTGACTATGGTAGACACGGCTCGCAAGGACTGATTTCTTCGACTCTAACGGGATAATTTTGTACGCGTACCACGCTGAACAAGGGAATTTCGTAATAATTCCCAATCAATTTAAGACTGAGTTATTGTACAATCAAAGAGGTCTGCGACTGAATAGGTTAAACAAGTCGCTGTACATTCATCTTGAAGTGATAAATATAATTTGATATAACTATTTTCTTTTTTATTCATCTCCTCCTTTCTGGGTCCAAAAGTATTATCTTTAGGATCGAGGGCTTTAATAAACAACCCCATCCGAATCTCGAACTCTCTCATTGGCGCCCGAACATGGACGCAGAACAGAAGATATTGCAATTTTTTGGAATACAGAATAATCATGCCTCGTACGCGCGGTCGTCCTAATAAGCGTCTCAACCGTAACACTCCCTTAAGCCCACTTGCGGGTGACACCATGGATGAGAACGAAGACTTGATCGAGAGCGTCCTCAACACGACAAACTATCCTACACTGGGTCATTAGGAGCAAAGGGCAATCGGCCCTAACCTACCCACAACCGAGCTAGGAGATTATACCCCACTAAACCCATTTCGTCATACTGGAACGATTCCAAAGACCGCGCCTCTAGGCAGATCTCAGAACTTACAGGAGGAGCTTAGGGCAGACAACGACCGAAAAACATCTGTAGAGATAGAAAGCTCTACGTCCTTCAAAGAATTGCATAGGATGATTGAAGCACTTATGAATGGGTATGACAGGATATTGAAGGATAACATTAAGTTACGATTTAGGCTGGAAAGAAATGAAAGGAAGATCGAGATGACCAAAGTCGAATTCTGCGCAGAAATTGGAGAAGCAGAGAACCAGATGTTGACCGAAACTACGAACCAAGTAAGATTCCTTAGTAAGATGCACGAGGTATGTTTTCTGGTTGTCGAAGGGAAAATTGGAGATCTCAAGGACAATCAGGACCAGCAAATGGCCGAGGAAATCGAACCAGCAGTCCAAAGAAGCAGAGACAACGTCCAAAAGGTAGATGCACATAGGCAACTACTGGAGGACAGGATACTCCATAGGCCGGTAGGTTCAGCAGGAAACTTCGAGACGGGAGGTCTTAAAATCACGCCGAAGATGCCAATTTATAATGAGGGCAGTTCCATGTGCCATGCCTTAGTATCCCTTTCCACCGACCAAACGGAGGAACTAAAATCTTTCCTTGACAAAAACATCCCCACAACCTTCGATCGCCTATCTTGTACCCATCTAATCATAAACCACATTGACGTGGGTGATCACCCAGCTATTAAGAAACGGTACCGATAAACCTCCCCAAAAATCCACGAAGCTATCATCCAAGTGGCTAGAGACTATCTAAAGAACGGAATTGTAGAACCATCTACTAGTGATTGGTTCTCTCCCATTGTAATGACGCGCAAGCCAAATGGCAGTTACCGTTTCTATATGGATTTTCGGAAATTAAATGCGGTTACTGAAAGAGATGCCTATCTCCTCCCATACATGAGCGGGATCCTGGACGAACTTTGGAGCGCGAGCTGAATTTCGACGATCGATCTGAGTCAAGCCTACCATCAGGTCCCGCTTGACGAGGGGAGTCGCAAACTCACCGCTTTTACGGTGCCTGGCCTCGGTTTACTTCAATTCACGCGCCTACCACATGGCCTCATCAATGCCCCCGCGACCTTCCAAAGGCTGCTAGATGGGATAATAACTCCAGATATGGAACCGCTTGCGTTTGCTCATCTGGACGTCATTATCATTGCAACTTCAACATTTGAAGAGCATCTGGAATGGTTCGGCAAAGTCTTAACCAAACTCCGAAAGGCTAACCTCACCATTAATCGAGAAAAGTGCGAGTTCTGCCGGTCACAGGTCAAGTACCTTGGTTTCCTAGTAAACGCAGAAGGTCTGCAGGTAGACCCCGACAAAATTAACCCCATCCTACAATTTCCGGCCTCAGTTAACGTTTCCAAAGTCCGACAGTTTCCAGGCGTAGCCTCCTGGTATCGCCATTTCATCCCCGATTTTGCCACCACCGTCGCGCCTCTGACCCTCCTACTCCGAAAGAACGAACCGTGGATCTGGGAAAAAGAACAACAAACCGCGTTCGAGAGCGTCCGATCGTACCTAGCCACTAACCTAGTTCTAGCGCGTCCGGATTTCACGGAAGAATTTATATTACAAAACGACGCCAGCGCTACCGGTCTAGAAGCTGTACTAACACAGACTATAGATAACGAAGGAAGGGTGATTGCGTACGCGAGTGCTTTTTTGTTTTCTAAACAGCTATTTCGATGGATAAAGCGAGAACAAAAAGTCGAAAATGGCTGGTTAACGAACTTGTCCTCTCTTTTACGGCCTTAAAAAATTGTTCCAAAGCACAATCCAATATGATAATTCTGTTGAAAGTTATCGAGTTCGCAGATTACAGATAGGCAGACACCTTCGTAAAAATCGTTTTCCCTAAATCTGGGTTCTCAAAACGTAGATATTTCATCAAATTCGTAAAAGACATTTTTTGTTAAAGAATGCGAATGTAAAAAACTGACTTCCAACAACTTGATTTTTTAGCAAAATGATGAATCTTCAAATAAAATTGTAAATGTCTAATTGTAGTAGTTGAATTTCAAACCAGAAAGATGAGCTTTACCTGAAATGATGAACCCTCAACCAGAATAGTTGAAATTTCGACCAAAAAATTCTTTTCAGACAAAAAATACAATTTTTACACAAAATGGTTGAATTCCGAACTGGAAAAATGGCTATTGATAGAAAATATTATAGTGACGTTTTTGGCTCAAAAATTAATTTTTAACCAAACATGAGAGTTTTCAATCAGATGAATTTTCGACTGATATGAAGAATATTTAACTATTTGACTTGAATTGTAAACCGTATAGGAGAATTCTTAAACAAGAAAAGTAACTTTCACAGAAACAGATCATTTTACATCAAAAAATCCATTTTTTCAGCGAAATATGTGAATTTTCAATGAACTAATTGAAGTTCCAATCCATAAAGAGAAATTTTCAACGAAATAGTTCAATTTTCAACTAGAAAAGATAATTTTCCACAGAAGATGAAACAGTTGAATTTTCAGTTCGAGAAATTAATTTTCAATCAAACTTATGAATCCTTAGATAAAATAATTTACTTTCTACAAAATATGTAATTTCCAACAAAAGAGTTTAACTTTTAACCAAGCAGTTGAAATCAAGTAATCGGTATGGACTTTGGATTGGATAAGTGTGCCAAGATTCATCTGAAACGCGGACGAATAGTAGGTATAGATAAGGACCCTGA
>WSXT02227824.1:0-16458 GCA_011762715.2 Neuroterus valhalla | reverse complement strand
ATATAGATATATATAATTTTCATCTGTACATGTGACGCGATATGAAGAAAGACCCCTAAGCGCCAAAACGTAATTTTAGAGAAGAAGCAGGAAAAGTGGCAACGGGCCGGTGAGAATTTCCTGAACGATAATGTTTAAACGCTTGTACGGAATAAATTATTATTGATGGAATTTTTTTAACTTCACTACCCCAAAGGGCGAGTTCGAATATACGAAAAACATTAAAAATCAGATAATCGATTTTTTGGCCGCTTAGGGGTCTTTCTTCAGATCGCCTTACACATATGCACACAAGTATACGATTTGAATGCATAATTTTCATATCCAGTCATCTCGATCAGTTCTAACAGAAGATTCTGTTCACCATTTTCAAAACAGAGATTCACCATTGAGCAAAGCGCTGAATCAATTAGGTTAAAATCCATCCTTTGTGGTAGATAAAGTAATTGTTTTGTTGAAAAAGTATCTCTTCTGATTGCGGATTCCGATATTTTGTTGATTGAACTCGTAGCTTTTTTGTTGAATTGATTTCTTTTTATTCAGAATTGGAATCTTTTGTGGTAGTAATATCAACAAGAAATTAGTTGCATTTTTCACTATTCCTTTGTTAATGATCTTCCTTGTGAGAAATTTACATTTTCTAATAAGCATGCAACTATCCTGGTCAAAGATTCAACTATTTGATGAAAAATCCATTTTTCTCAGTTCACAATCGAACTGTGAAGAATTCATGCAATTTGTTGAAAATTTTTTGTTTTTGGTTGCAGTTAGCGGTTTCTCATTCATCATCCAAATCTCTTGTGCTGGAAATATCAATTATTACATTTTTTTTAATTCGAATTCATATATTATGGTTCGAAAATGAACTTTCAGTTTGAATGTGGACTACATCCTGAGAAATCGATCTTTTTTCAATTTAAGATTCATAATTCAAGTTGCAAATTCTAATATTTCTTTGTAAATAACTTTTTTCGTAATAACTTCATATTTTCCGATAAACATTTAACGATCTTGGTAAAAAATTCAAGTATTCGGACGAAAGTTCATCTGTCCAAGTTGGGAAGATCAATCTTTTTGGCAGAAAATAATTTTTTTCGCTAAGGCTTCAACTGTCGGGTTGAAAAATTATTTCTCCGGATGAAAATCGGTTTCCGTATTTAGAAATATTAACCAATTAAACCAAGTTGTTAAATTAAATTTTTTTCGAAGTTCATCTCTTCAGTTGAAAACTCAAGGATATTTTAAATTTGTCTTTTTGGTCAATAAAATATTCGTGTTTGATAAACATTCATCTTTTTGGTTCAAAGCAACTATTCCTTCAATTGAGAATTCAACGATTCTATTTTTGATTGAAACATTTGGTATTTTAGATGAGAGTTCAGCCACTTGTTCGGAAATTCAAATATTCTTTATAAGAAATCCTGCTTTTGGTATTTGATTCATAAAATCGAACAAATAGGTCAATAATGTAGAAAATCAGTTAATTATAAGAATTATTTATTGAAAGTTTGAACATTTTGTTGAAAATCCAATATCTTGCCAATTCATCTTTTTTTGTCGATAATCCAATAATTTTTGGTGAAAGTCGTCCTGCTGGATTGAAAAAGAAACTGTTTCAACTTGGAAAATTGATGTGTTATGGTTCTATTCTACTGTTTGAAGTTATTTTCTCATTCTCATTCGACATGAGAAGGTATTATTTTTATGTAAAATTTGACTTCCTCAGTTTTCATCTGAACTCTACATTTTAGATCACCCTGAGACAGAAATACATTTATTGAAAGGAAATTTTGTGAGTAATTCTTCTCTCGATAGAAATAAATCTTTTTGTTTGAACATTTCCCCTTGTGGATTAAAAGCTCATCTTTCTCTGTTGAAGGAAAACTCCTCTGACAAAAACTCAACTTTTTGGTTCAGAAAATCCTTGTTTTGCTTTGAAATTCAAATATAAGATTAAAAGCGAAACTTTTTTTGGTTTAACATTGACCTGTTTTGATTTTAAAAATTCCATTATTCGGTAGGAAATTTATCTTGGTATTTAAAAAATGTAACTACTGGTGTACAACCTCGTTGAAAATCAAACATTTCTCTAAAGTGTGACTAAAAAATTTGAGTCGTAAGAAGATCAAAATAATTTTGGTCTAATTTAAAAACTGAAATCGGAAACATTATTTTTAGGTCCTCAGGGACCTCCCTACTTTAGAAAAATAAGTCTTCAGCTCCTCTTTGCATCCGATACCTCAATTAATGACGTATTCGCAGACGTTTCCTGATGGGATGATCATAAAAATTTTCCTTGAATAAAAACTGATTTTATCCCGACACACATTTACACACAAAAGTTAGAGAAATAAGAATATTTTATTCTTCAAAAATAATTTGAAATAGGAAAGGCCCGATACTTTTTTCTTTTTCTTTTCCTTCCATTTAGGTTTTTTCAGTTTTCACTGGTCATAGTCGAATTTGAATTCTCAAACCTTGAATATTATACAAAATTTGACTTCATTCTAAATTTGATTCTCAAATTTCAACGTTTTTCTTCCAGCAAATTCATTTATTGTCGATAAATTACCCTTATAATACCGCCTGTAAATCGGAAGAACTAATTCGCATCCAACAATCCCTGAGAAAGAGCTTTGATTAAAAGCAGACCTAGGGTCTTGAACACAGCTGGCGCCAAACTGCCATACTAATAGTGATTGTTTAATACGGTGGACGTCCAAGTCGTGATGGCCTGTTACTAAATCCATCCTTATCAGGAGCCTCGAAAATAAATCTTTATATTTTTCTGATAAACATTTAGGGAGAATATAAAATATCACGTCAAGTGACCTATTAGACATCTTTGGCATTTGGAAGACGATATTTTGAACATGAGACGTTCTTTTACAAATCGAACACTTTATTGACTTGACAATTTTGAATTTTCCAACAAATTTTTTCAGAGTCTATACTGAAAATAAACACACACGTATACGAGGTTTTCGTTTAAGAAAAACTTTCTCGAAAATATGACCATTGTGAATTTCAATACTTTATCCGAATCGGTAACATGTTGAATTCATTATATCTGGTTCTACTGATGCTATTAGTACAGTCAATCTGTCAAATTTTGTGGGAAAAATACCATAAAACATTTTTTTGTGGGAATCGCTAGGAGAGCATTAAAAACACTCAACCTGAAAATGCGGGATCGTTCAGGGGCGGGTTTTCAAGAAAACTCAAAAAGTTTTCGGATTTGATCTATCTCGGAAGAGATAGGTTTTTGGGAATATTTACAAGGACCAAAAATGTTGATGGCAATGTTTTCTACAACTTTCTTGATTAGGTCGACATGCTGCGATGAAAAGCACAATTAGTAGATGACGCTTAAATACCAAAAAAGCGTTTTCTCGCTTTTTGGCACCGAAAAAGAATTTTAACGCAAAACTGACAGAATAAAAGTGGTTTGCCTCAAAAAAAAACCTACGAAATTCATACAAAAACTTTTCTTTTTCGACTTACCGTTCACGAGTTATAGCGTGACAAACCTGTCACCGTAGATTCCCTTCTGTTTCGGATGAGGGTCACGTTAGTGTAGGTGCACAATAAATCATCACTTCAGACTGGATAAATAATTCTTTTGTAAGTAGGACTTTCAAATATTTCGAATTATGATGAATCGTTATTATTAAATAATATTTATTATTATAAATTTTTTCCAAAACTATGCTGACTTCAGTATTGAACGTGATTTAAGACGGTTTTTAAAATTTTATCTCAAGCGAGCTGTACAAAAATATGATAAAAATTGTTGTTGAGCGTACAACATGGAAAATACGTGTAAGTGTTTATTATTTCATAGAATCTTGGCTTGGTAAAAAGGAAAAATGTTTGTCCATGTCAATTTTATTTAATTACAAAACCAAACAATTATTTGATAATACCAATAAAATTTTCATAGTATTACCTAATTTTTTTTTCTTTTTTTGCTGTCTTTGCTTTTTTCCCGGTGCCAAAAAGGGAGGAAACGCTTTTTTCGGCACTTAAGCGTCATATAATAAATGCACTTTTCATCGCAGCATGTCGAACCAATGGAAAAAGTTGCAAAAAACATTGCTCTCAACATTTTTTGTCCCTAAAAATTTTCGCACAAACCCACTATTTCCGAGATGTATCAAATCCAAAAACTTTTTGAGTTTTCTCACCAACCCGCCCCTGAACGATCCCGTATTTTTCAGGTTAAGATTTTTGGATACTCTTCTAGTGCTTTCCGTAAAAAAAGTTTTATGGTAGGGGAGAGTGGGGAGTTTTGAGCCGGGTTCTGTTTTCGAGATATGTCTTTCATAAAATTGGAAAGCTTGTAAATGTTTCAAGTTGAATTTTTAGAGGACATCTAAACACAACTACTGGACAAAAGAATTTGAAAAAATTACCGTCGTCTTTGAGATATTACAGATCTGCTAAAAGTCAAAAAATCATCATTCGTAATTTTTGGTTGGGAGTTGTGAGCCATGTCAAAAAATGTCAGAAAACAGAATATTTTTATAATTTATGTTTATTGAAGTAGTAGAAAATTAAATTCAAGATAAATTTGTTGTAACTAGAAGATTTTAAAAAATTAATCAGATTCGGAATTAACACAGGTGTATTACCCAGTCGTCATGTTGGCACCCTTCAAGTGCACAGCACGGTCAAGCATGTTACAATGTATTGCGTTATTTCTATTAAATTTTTTCGGCATTGTGCCCATACAGATGATGCAGAAGTCTTCATCAACTCCCTTCAACTCCCTACGACTAGTGGCTCCTAACTCCCCATATCGGACTTATTTAGAATGAACGCATCGCTATCCGCGCACTGAACGATTATCGAAAATTTTTTTTTTAGAGAGCAAATGGCCTAAGGAATGTTTTATATATGCCTTCCTCTAGAGTTGTCTGCAAAACGGACCTCAAAATACCACAAACACAAGTATCAAAAAAAACTTTCGGTGCGATTCAACAATAATTGATTCAATTGAAGGCCAAGAACGCCTGCAGATGCAATGAATGCTCACCGAAAACTTAGCTATGGTCAATAGAAACACTGAATAGTGCATACAACAGACTTAGCAATAACAGCATGGCAGGATTCGAAATGGATCACAACTCCCTTCGGCTCACAACTCCCCAATCTCCCCTACTTTTTGCTAAAAACGAATTTTTTTTCTGACAGATTGACTGTACTACAGCGGTTCAATTCTTTTTTCACTAAAAGGAAATAATATCAGTTTTGATTCACGTGAATGTTGTACCTGCAACCTTAGTACCTTCAAAATAATAACAATTTATCATAATGTTAACGTGATACGCAGTTAAAATTATTTTTTGAATCTAAAACTAGTAACGGCCCTATCCTTCAAAGATGATACTATTCCCTTTTGAATAAAAAGAGAACTGTGCCAACATCATCAGAAGAACGTGTCTGTTTTTATACAATAAGAAATTCGTAAAAAAAATTCGAGGATATTTTGAGAGGTGACAATTTTCTTAGGTTCTAATCCGAACAATTTGTGAAAGAATATTTCACATGCAGAATATAATCTTGATAACATATCTCTTTAGGCTGATGAAACTTCCAAATCATATACGGATGCCCAAGATATTACTCAAAATGCCTATCATAAGCGTCTCTGCGTAAAGTTCCAGTCAGCTTGAGCCGCTATTCGCCGATTTTAGAGGATTTTCCAAGTCTCTTGGCTCAAGTGAAAGACGAGATCTTGGAAAATTATATCCTCAGAATTCAGTACAATCTCTACAACTTTCATGGGATGCGACAGAACTTGAACTGTAACTGGATATTTACAGTGTTTGATGTAGTTGTCAACTTTCTGCATCGTTTTTTCCAACTCTTAGATGAACTTTGGATTTATTCTGTAAGTAAATGTCTTCCTCATCTTCGGCCTTAAAACCCACAAGAGGGTTCTCCAGCATTCTCGACTTATCTGCTCCCCAGGAAAAAAAAACTATAAAAGAAAGAGAATATCGGGCTTGAGGACGGCAGATCGATGGGGCAAGATTAGCGCAATCCCACTCGAAAAAAGCCTGGGATTTCTCTTGTCTAACCGACGGCTCCAGGCAATTCAACATACGGTGCCAAATTCTCTATCAATCTGCCGGAATATACTACCCTATTCAAGGGCTTGTCGATTATTGAAAGGAATAGTCTCATTTTCACGCAGCGCTATGTTTATCGGGTACAATTAGAATTTAGGGTCGAATCTCTATCTCTTCCTTTTTCACATTTCCATAATTTTTGATAAATTATTGGATGACTGAAGTTTTTCTGTGAGGGGATAATGTAGTGTCACTCTGAAGTCAAATTAATTATAACATATTCTGTAAGGATAGAGAGAAAAGTTAATATTCACTGAAAACAAATTTGATTTGATGCATACGGCGCATTCGGGCTATAGACGAGTGCAGCAAACTTCCACAAATTGAAGTAGACAATATTTTCCCTTGCTCACGATAAATATTGCAAATAGAAAAGGAGCAGGAGTTGTATCAAATCCAGTTGACTATTCTGCTCCTGAGATCGCTACAGCATCTCTTGAACTTTTACCCTTTTGGCCAGTAGATTTTTTGGCCGAAAATTTTGTTTGCTCGAGTTGAGACGCATCTTACAACTTCTTATGGCAAACTATTTGATGGTCGCAGACTGACACAACTTCTACGCCGACTGCTCCAAATAATGAGTACAGATCATAATTGCTTCGTGAGGATTTAGTGATGCAATTGCTTGTTCCACGCTCGCCTTATAAAGTGTACGTTGTCCTATCTTAATCGGACAACCTAATGTTTTTTCTGCTAGTCAGTCAAGTTCGCAGTCGAAAAACCTACGCCAAGTAAGTAAGGAAATAAGGGTTTTTCCAGCACACGAAATCAATTTTAGAAAAAACGAGGCACACCTCAGTCCTCTTACTCTTCAAGTCGTTTTCGACCTTCTAAGAAGAACAACCAGACATCCTTCTTTGGGCCCATAACGAATTGGGTCAAATTTTACGGCACCTGTTCATCCTAGTATGCAGATCAAAAGTACATTTTCCGAGAAATACAGGAGATGATACTACTGATTCCTGATTCCTGATTCCTTCGTCGCCCAATAGCATAAAAGAACAATCAGGCGAAAATGTCATTCCTACTGCAAACGGTCTAACGATCACAATATATGGAAACAGATCTGTAACTTTAGATCTTGGTCTTTGACGCTGTTTCCAATCGATTTATTCATTGCTAATTTCACCAAGCTCATCATCGGTAATAATTCACTATTTAGGACATCATTCTGATCTCTACAAGTAGAACATCAAAGATATTCTTTCTTGATAACCGGTTCCGGAATATTTCTAATATCGGCTTTTTCACAAAACTGAGAATTGGAGTAGTAGAATCCGAGCACTTATTAGGATTAGGTCTGGAAAGAGCATCAACAAACAACTGGCTATTTCCTCTTAATATGGCACTAAAAGAAATGTATGATAAGCGTTCCTGCGGCGGATATGGGGATAGCTACGGCGCTTGTTGCCGTTGCGGCACTGAAATAACAGTAAAAGAATTTTCAGTTTCGAGCACTTTTTTCAAAACTCCACTTGAGTGTATAACATTTGATAAGGAACTCGCAAATTCTTGAATTAAAGAAACCAATGAGGCTGCTGATAATAATTGTTAGGCTGGGGCACAAGGCAGCCTCGGTGCTGCCCTCTTCACTGAGCTTAACAAATCGTTGCCACATAGGCTGCACCTAATCGATATTCTCCTTGCACATTCAAAACTTCTCAATGTCATGGATTAACTTTGGCTTATGTATATGGTGAAGATTTTTTGAATTTTTGTCGCGACATCGTAAGTTATGAAGAACATAAGGGGGTGTTACCGTCTAGACGGCCGATTTCAGGCCGTATTTCAAAAAGAATTTCCTAGGGGAAAAAAGACATACAATGTTTCGGTTTTTTGCATGTTGATCCTAATGTATTTGGGGTATAAAAACACATTTTTGCATTGAAAAAATTTATTGTCTCTGTCAGTTATACAGCGGTCAATATGACATTGTCAAAAAAACTGTCACTGCTGGGCGATGATAATTCTCCGAAAGTGAAAATCTGAAACAGAAATCGATTCGCATTTATTGATCTGCATAAGATTCTTCGTCGCTCTTCCCACGGTCAAATGAAAATTTTGATTTTCAAAAAATAGCGGCCAAACGAATCAAGTCTTCCGTTTTTGCCGCTTTTTCAAATTTAGAGCGCTCAAAAATATATTAAATATTAAAATTTTGGAACGTCGTGGGGAGAAGCACCGAAAAAGAGTATATAGAACATATAGCGAAAAATTTCAAGTAACTACCTCCAGTAGTTCCTGAGAAAACTCATCGCCCAGCACAAAAAATGTGGTTTCGGGAAATACGCGTTTACATATAGCGTCTTCCTGAACACTTTTTCAGCGTACTTTTCGGCCATAAAAAAACCTGATAAAAAAAATAGTAAAAAATCGAGACAAAGTTTTTTTAAAGTAAAATTTTATCTCCTATTAGAATCTGTTATAATTTTTACGATTTAATGTTATTCGTCATTGTTATTGACAATCATATGGGAAAAAACGCTGAAATTTTCGCCAAAAAAAATTTCTTAACCATTTAAGAATAAAGAAATCGATTTCCCAGAACCTCGGAAATGGATTTATAGGTGCAGGGTGAAAGTATATAGTATAAGGTACAATTAAAAAAAAAAAAATCTATTTTTTCAAACTTTCAAACGGTAACACCCCCCAAACGTTTGCTCCTTCAGAGCTTGGTGGAAAATGGAATTGAAATAAATCATTCAAAATGCGTGCTCTGACAAATTGAGCTGAACTTCTAAGGTCGTCCAGTCAACAACTCGAAAACTTGACCTTGGCAAGAAGACTAGATGCATCCAAGCTATTTTGAATCCTCCTTAGAATTTTAGCTATTTTCGTACGCTCATTCTCGATCGCACCAGTTTGCCCTCTAATGATTTTCCTCTATGATTAAAATGCATTATTTGTTGGCTATAGGCAAAAATGTTCAAGAACCATACACTTCATTAGCAATTGTAATAATTTTCGGAAATCAAAATCTCATTTCAGATTTTGACTGAAATAAATTGAAGAGTTTCAAAAGTATAATAACTCATACTTATATAATTACCATACATCATGCAACAAAGATAACTTCACGTTACTATACTTGTCTTCCTGATCTTCCGCTTTATGATGTCTAATTTTTATATAGAAGTAGCTACGGTCACGAAGTCAGCGCTATCTACTGTCGATTGAGTGCATTGACCTAGAGAATAATGATGATTACCAGCTGTTGATTGTGTTTTTCTAGGGATTGTAAAATAAGTTATAGTTCGTTTACAATAATTCAATCTATTTTCATCAAAGAACAATGTTTTTCAAATGTATTTGCTGTTGATTATCATTCATTTTACTTCTATTTCCCTGTGCGAGTAAGAGACTAGTTCTGAAATACATTCCCATGAAATCATGAGAGAGAGAGAGCGAAACTGTTTACTTGAAAGTTGGCGTAATGGAAAAAGCAGTCAGGAAGGTGGCGGGAATGCGGCTTTATTCTCAGGGTACTTTATGGTCACCCCACAAAAGAGACAGTTCAATCCAGCAGAGATTTTCTCTGCAAAGCTTTGAATGTCAGGATACACCAATCTCATTTTCTTCCTACTCGTTTGTCTTCCCTTGCTATCTTTATCACAACAGATGACTTCATCCTACTGGCTTTAAAATGATAGAGATTAAGGAAAATAAAAGGTCAAATTATTTCTGCCTTCTAGGAAGAAAAATATGTCGTGCTCATTAAAAATTAAGAAGATATTTCACCAGGATGTCTTCCTAAAAGGTTTAGTTTATTTCATTATGTCATGAATGGAGTGGATCAAAGAGACGCATAATGCAGAAACATTTGACAACTATAATGGACTACTACATTATGAATTAGAACTATATGCTGGTCTTTCTGAATGGAAGTCCATTAACGGAAGCATTCATTCACATTTGCACAAGCATTCATGATTCGACCGAAAATTCCTCCATTAACTGTTCCAGTTTTTTGTAGAGAAATACCTGTGTGAGAACAGGTGTTGGCGAAGCTCCACAACAGAGGAAGTGTCCGAGCATTGAAGAATGGAGAAAAATGAGATGGAATCATCCCACCAAACAAGTGAGAGTGTGTCATTATAGGTCTATACTTTCAATTGTTTGATGAGGTGAAATCATTCTAATAACAACAAGATGTTCAAGGAAGCAGAAGGAATGGAGAAACTCCGGGTCAGATGCTGAGTTTTATCAATGTAAGATAAATTATATGTTTTTCATTGCATATTAACGGATACACATCCGTATTTTTGTGCAGGAGTTATTTTCATTCGAATAATTATTATCATTCCAGCGGCTTTATAATCATCTCAAGATTCATTCGGTATAGAATACAGATAATTTTGAGGAAAGGGATCTACATGTTTCATACGTTATTAATAATGCATCGAGACAGGAATAAAGAATTGTCTAAACAAGAAAATAATTTTGTATTCTTTTTTGTTCGGCGACAGATATTCTACCACAGAATGTCGAAGGATATCCAGCGACAAGAGAGTTCCTGATGAAGGTTGTTGACATCTTGTTAGATTTCATCAAATCAACAAATGATCGCAATTCAAAAGTTTTGGACTTCAAGCATCCTGCTGAAATGATTCAACTTCTTGATTTGGAAATTCCAGATAGTGGTGTCACACTACAACAACTACTCATCGACTGCTCAACTACTTTGAAGTACCAAGTGAAAACCGGTAAGTTTCAAACATCCCTAATAGAAAGTTGAGGCAGATAATAGTTTGCTTTGGAAAGATCTTCCAAAAATAGGGCCCATCGTTAAAAATTTGGTTCTATCAGGTTATTGCGGAATTCCAAATTTTACTAGTTTTTTTGTATATAAGGAATGCCATCCTTTACAATGACGCTTGAGAATAGTCCAGCAGAGCCTAATCTCATCCATTCGTGGTAATGATTCTCAGGCTTAACAAAGTACTGACTGATAATAACTACGTTGAATCAAATTAGGACTGTGGGTTGAAATCAACAGCGGCTTAATTTCCGAGCAAACTTGATATAACCTACCCAACTACTGACTCGCAAAGGGCGATAAGTCGCATAATTTCATATTCAATTTACCATACGCTCTTATAGAGGGGTAGAGATAAGGTGGCTGGAGATACTTCCATCCCCGTCTGCGATCTATAGCACCCTCAAAAATATGCGTGAGTGTCATAATCGTGATAAATAGCCAGGGGCGAAAATCCTTAAGGAAAGGTTTGGTTTCTGAGAATGGCTCCATAAAAAACGTGTGTTCGTTTTAACGTGCAATTGCATTTTAACGGAATATCAGCTGTAAAATGCTAAAATTTGTTTAGGCATGTGGTACTTTTTCAGCGATATAACTCGATGAGGCACGTTTTTCTGCTGAAACGATTTATTCAGAGGTCCTGATAAAAAATTAAATTTCTCCAGAAATAACTGCAACGTGTTCAAGAAATTTGGTTAATTTTGTTCCTTCCACACAGCTTCCGAATTCTTTGTTATCAATATGAGGGAATGAAAATGTAAGGAAGTGAAGGCGTGCCTCGCGCGGACGCATATTTCGCTAGTTAACAGTCAAAGAAATGGAATAAAATTAAACGTTAAATTCATCAGAACTAGATTGGTAAAATTGCAGGGTTGGTAACTTGCAGCCAACAAATAGGCTTATCAGCGCCGCAGCCGTCGAGAATTACGGAAGTCGACCACAAATCCTCCCCGTCGCGGTACCCGCGAAAGTTCGCTATATCTTGGTGGGATTCGATTACCAGCTTGAATGGATGCTAATGCACAATGACTACGAACGCTCAAACACCAAAGCTAACCAAACTTAGGATAGAAATCTAACCAAACTGAATCGCCTGTCGGCAGGGGTGCCGCCCTCCGCTATTGAAGGACGTGTGTCCGATACGTGCCCGGACCAACAAAAACTCGTTATTAGATTACGAGTATGTATCTCATCCATCCCTCCTCTGCAGTTTTTATGAACGTCTTTATCCTTTTCCTGCTCTTTCTCGTCAAGGGTAGTAGCTCATTTGCCCTATTTATTTGTTTGAAATATTTTTAAGATTAGAATCATTCCTTTCCTTCTTGTTGTTGAATAGGAATAAGATAAAATATGAAATATAACTAGCCGGTAACTTCTTGTAGGGTATTTTTCGAGTTGAATGACTTTAGCTTCGGAAAGCATGTATTGTGTCTTTTTCGGGAGTATGACTGTTGAATCCTAGCAACCTGATTTGAAGGATATTTTATTAAAAACTTTTGCTCAGTCAATTTGACATCATGTAACACGGTCGTATACACAGGTCCGGGGGCTCTTGTGGTGGGAGGTGTTCCGTAACGTAAGCCAAAAAGTTTCGCAAATGGGCCACTGAGTGTAGTGGCGCATATGCCGAGTGCTTCAGGATTTGAAAATCATAACAAACCACGATCGTCTAACCCACGGTCTAACCCAAGTCGACCAAAGATGTCTGAAGACGAAGTGTCAGCAAAATCCACACAATAATAAAAAGAACTGCAAAATGCCTAGTAGTTCTGTGCCAAATTGTGAGACAAATAAGTCAAGATTCGAAGGCAAAAGATCCGAGAAAATGGAAAACATGATTGCAAAGAGCGAATTATTATATTATATTTTCCTTGTTAATTATTAATAAAAAAAAAGTCGCTTCAAAATGATGCTACATTCTCATGAGAAAAAATATGCAAGTCTGATCAATTTTACATGAATTAATGCGTGAATGATTACTGTATATTTTCTTCCCTATTATTGGTTTCAATGACATTTATTGTACATGATATTATATTTTTAGAAATTGGTTTCATAAAAATAATTTTGAATGATAAAATTTCCAGCTTTATTTTGGTTTTATTATTTTCAATAATTCATCTATATTTTCCAAATACCAATCATATCTAGAACAAATTAATTTCTTGAGATTTAAACTTTAAATTGAACCGCCACTTTCAGCACTCTACTATTACGCCACCACTGGAAGTGGCAATTTTCTGAATAAACCGGAAGCTTCAATAAGGGAACATCCCCTACCACGAGAGCCCCCGGACCTGTGTATACGACCGTGGTATGTAACGACCGAGACAGTACATTTCTGCATGGAAAGGGAAAGTTGAGCTGTGGCAGCTGAGTTATTCTCTACAACAGCTCAATGTTTAGCTGGAAACGATTAAGAAAGATCACTGGAACAGACAAATGGAAGTACTCGACCATTTTTTGTTCACAAGAGATATTACATTGTTAATACACACATCAGAATAGATAATATAGTAAAATTATGAAAAGCTTTCGGATGAGGGCATCGAAATGGATGGCGACAGTGGTATCAAGTGCATATGACAGTTGGTGTTTATCTCAGACATAAAAAGAGGTCAAGCAGTTTAGTGTACGCTTATAATAGATTTCGTGTTTGGGTGATGATTTTTCACAAATGGTTTGGTTGCAGGCAATAGTTCAATTCGAATATATCAAAATATCAAGTAACACGGGAAGAAAAAAATTCCCTTGTGTAAAAAACGTCATTCTGAGACAGATTTCAGGATTATCAGTGAAAGATATTTGTATTTTTCTGTTGTGTACCCTTTTGTTTATACCTGTTTTACTCTACTCTATTGGAATAGACCCTGGCTACGGTTTGTGTCAACCGACAAGCTACCTGAAAGTTCCGAAGCGCTTATTCCGATTTACGAGACTTAGACGCTTGAGAAAGTTCTTGTCTTCACCAAAGTATCATGAACCCCAGGATTTTGGTTAGTATCATAGAATATGGTTAGGGTCCTGATGTGGTGGATAGTGATGAGATAATCAGGGATTTGAATTGTCACAGCTAAAAAATAAGATGTGTTGGGGACAAGAATATTACTCATTGCGATGGGTCTAAGACAGATTTGAGATAGGCCTCTGTCGTTGTCTCAAATCAGTTTTTCTTTTGACAGGAGTTTGATCTTCGAATGCATGATATCGAGTGCTGGAATATTGAATCCCAAGGTACAGACGAAGAAGTAATTACTGAAAATATATTTATCTCCTTAGCAACTGGAAGTTTTGTTAATATGAATATTTTCAAAGTATGCACAATTTGTAAAAATAATAGTCCCTTTGACGCAGCTACTTCTTCGAAATTGCTGCTCTATACAAATCAACTGTACCTTCAGCTTAGATAAATAAAACGTTCTGCCTATTCTGAACCAATAGGTTTTTCGAATTTGTCGTATTTTAGATTTGCTAGTTATCTTCAACAACTTTTTGTCTGTGCGAGACAGATAACAAGTTCATGAGGGAATACTAAGAAACGAGAAAGGAGATAAATTATTAATTAACTTCAACCCTGAGCTGCGACTGCAAGTCGTAAATGAACATCAACAGCTGTCATTCTATCATTGTCTTGCACTGCCTCAAATTCGCTTCAGAGCAGTGAATTGAAGCTTAGGAAACCTTCCGCATTAATCATATTCAAGTCTTTTTCCATGATCGACTTTCTCGCGAAGGTGTGATGAAAATAAATTTTCCAAAAACCGATGTGAAAAAGGTGATGAAACCTTTATCTGTTTCCTTTGGATTGTTGATAACTATCAGGATTTTCCGTCTTTGTCAAGTAAGTTTCGTCTTGCATAATGTTCTTTCATTCTGTCGTCAATTTCTATCTTGTATATCTTTTAGAGGACGCTCTTAAGAAGGTAAAACCGAATATGATAACCAATTGGACTAGAGGGTTGTTTAAAAGCTTTTAAAAAATTATGTTGATGATCCCGAGACAATTATCAACTACGGAAATAAGTTCACTAAGCTTGTTTAAAAAGCTTCAACCGATATGGGATTTTTTTTGGTGTTTCATGGTGCAGAAAATACACTTGACTGTATAGAAAATGATCAAGTAACTATTTTCTAGAATGAAAAGAAGAACACAATCGTGATTAATATGCCTATGATGGATGAATGTCTGCTCAAGAAATGTTGCATGGACACTGAACAGCGATTCTGCCTTACTGGAATCCATGTTCATACTTTAATTCAATTTGTAACCGTGAATTTGTCCGGAGTAGGATCGCAATCGATGGAGTCTTATTTCTATGTTTAAATTTGGACTCAATATTGATATTTTTCAATGCAGGTGAATTTCAGAATCGGAAAAAACAGAGAGTGTATCAATAGATTACAGTTAGTCATAATCTGTGTTCATACAGTAGATATTTATTGGTCCATTGTCTTAGCTTGCCATAATCCCATTTTGTTACAATTCCAATAAATTCTAAAACCAAAATCGTTTGGGTACTGAATGATTTTGTGGCAGACTATGATTAGGATAAATTGAAAGCATGGATCCATGCATACTATGAATGAACCTACCTGTTCACATTTTTTGTGCAAAAATGTCTAGTTACATTTTTGACTGAGTTATAGCGTTTTGAAGTCATCACTGACTTTCAGTATCGTAGTATAAACGGTACTTTATACTGTTCCAAAAATTCTATAATCTATAGATAATGTATCTATGTGATGCTTTGAATCGGAAATATCAAGTTAGATCAAGTGGAATCTGAATTGGAAGCAATTAATTACCATATACGCAGAAACGTTTCGAAAATTCCTAAGTGGATGCTTGCACGAGATCCAGATTCGAGGGTAGGGGAAAGTCGAAAAACACTTCTGTGGCATCAGCGCACGTGGCTCCAGAGCTTAGGGTGGCAAATTCAATGGGATCGGTGTAATTAAGAGCCATTTCTACACGATTTTCCCTTTTGTGGGGTCGAGTGTAACAGTAAATAGGGGCGAGCGCTTGGGAGACCACCGGGTACCCTGAGCGTGTCTAAACTCCTAAAACCTAGTGTTCTTGAAGGAATTTAAATTGATTACCGAGATCGTTCGAAATCTTTTTAGGGAAGTGATTCAGCAATGGATGATAAACTTTAGTTGATCAGAAAAGCTTATGGAAGTAGAAAGAACCTATTGGAAAATATTATCATGAGCTGAATAGTTGTATAAATAAAAATCGTATGTACAACAATAAAAAAAAAAGGCAAAAGTGAATGCACAACGAACAGAGCAGAATTTGGCTTCCAAAACTTTAGTAACGGAATTGGAATAGGTCTTTATTTTAACCGTTGTGAAATTTTAGGTGGAAATCAAATACATATCATTCAATTAGGTTGAAGCTCGAGCAGCTCGAAATTCAACAGTAATGTGGCACTTTTATTAATATTATAATTAATAATAACAGTTATACGAAGTATTTTTGAATTCTATTAATGTCAATAAAACAAAAATCATGGTATTTGAATGTAAGGATACAAAAACACATTGCAATATAACTCTAAATGG
>WSXT02227813.1:0-16459 GCA_011762715.2 Neuroterus valhalla | reverse complement strand
GCAGTGATGGTGCTATGCTCTTTCCGGAATCCAGACTGGAAAGGATCAAGTAGACTATGCTTTTCCAGATACTCAGTTAGCTGGTGGTTTACTTTTTTCTCAAGAGGCTTGGCTAACACACTTATTATAGAGGTGGGGCGAAAATCTGTCAGAGCCGAAAGATTAGTGATCTTCGGAATAGGCCGAATTAGTGCTTGTTTCCAAATATGTTTAAAAATTCCAAGCTGCAGCGGATGATTGTATATATGAAATAAAACAGGGATTATGACACGAAGAGGGAATTCAACCATTTTAATTGAGATTACATCAACCCCGATAGTCCCGGAAGTTATCTTGGCAATAGCTGGAAGCAGAGAGTCTGCGCAAATATAACAGAAGTAAAAATTAGCATCATCGAAGAAAGGTACATCCCTGGTTATGAGTGTAGTATCAATTGATAAGGGTTTAATCAAAAATCGTTCCATAAAGTCATTTACCGAAAAGGTGTGATCAAAGCTTTGACCTTGTGAGGAAATGATTCCAAACCGCCGAAGGATCTTCCAAATATTTTTACCCTCTTCTCTGTTAACAACTGCATTATAGTTATGTTCATTTTTAGAGTCCCTAACCTTGGTTTGAACCAAATTCTTTAGAGTACGAAATTTCCTCCATCGTGCCTGGTCATTACTCCTCTTAGCTTGAGAATGCTTTCTATCCCTCTCCCTTCTGAGAATTTTGATCTCATCTGATATCCACGGACAAGTTTTATCCCTCGCCTGGAAATCATGTTCCGGAGCTACAACATCGAATACTGAGATTAATAAAATATTGAATATTTCTACGATCTTGACGATCCGGAGTGGTGCGTAGACCCATGCTGTACTATGGATAGGCCCACCGAATTAATTAATAACAAGACGTATTTTGATTAGTTAGAAGAAATATTTAGGTTAGGATTGAAATTCCTCGCAATCATACCATTATTATAATTAAGAGTGCAATCAAAAAGCTCCTTCTCAAAATCGCTACCAAACCCAGCGTTAGGTGGTTTATATACCACTCCAAAAAGTAAACGTTCACGAGAGGCAAAGATATCTAGGAATGAAAATTCGGTAGCTGGCACAGAGGTTTCAGTACTGGAGCTTAGAATCCTTCATTTTGAATCTTTATGAACATACACACATACTCCACCCCCTCTACGCATCTCCTTATCTTTCCTGGAAAGTGTGTAATTATTAAGGCTAATAGTTGTCGTATCAAATTGAAGTTTGAGTCAAGTTTCAGATACAGCTATTATATGGATGGATCTCTGACAGAAGTAATAGGCAAACCATTGAGCCTTACAAGGAGAAGACAATACAATATATAGGGCAACTTACAAATAATAATAGCCCTGCAATAAAAATTTGAAAAAGTAAGAACCATCAGGTTTGAAAGTGCAGACCAAATTTCAGCAACATTAATATTAAGAATGCAGGTGCTAAATGGGTTATACCAAATATGATACTCACACATGGAAGAAAGTGCCGTAAAGTGTACAGAAAGGTTATGAATGCGCAGAGACAACAAAGCAGAAGTAAACTTTTTTTGTAGAAAGAACTTTACAATCTTATGAATAAATTTGAATATTATTCTGAAAGGGCACAATAAGAGAAATAAGTAAACAACTCAAATAAAGTTATCCAATGATCGCAAGTGATCACTTTACGGAGAAAAAATAATACAGTTTGTAAATAAAATTAGTTTGCTAAAGACAACATCAAAACAAAAAAGAAGGTGTGCAGTGCAAGAAAAAATTGAGATGGTGAAAAGTGTTATTCTCCAACATGGGAAAGAAAAATCCTCGGCGCACCATCAGCTTTACGTCAGAAAATTTTTCCCCCCGCAACCCACAAGTATTTGATTTTGTTAATCCTCTTCATATCCAAGGCAGCACTGTAGATTTGGCGGTTGGACTTAGTCAGCGACTCTCTGAGGTACAGAGCTATCTGTCCTCGCCTCAACCAATAAGTTTCGTCGATAGACCACGCCTCTTTTTATTTAGCTCAAGTAAGCTTCTAAAGATTACTTGAGAGTTCAATGTAACTAAAACAATCGAAGGCAGCAAGGGACGAGAAGCACTCTGATTTGCAGATCGTAGTTTAAAAATGGATGTCAGATCATTTTTATTGATGGATACCTCCAAAGTAGAGGCAAAGTGGCAAAACGTGGTAGAAAGATCCTCCCCGTCCTTCACTGGTAGACCATGAATCTCCAAAGTTTTGCAGAGAGCTGCTTGTTCTAGATAATAACATCTAAGATTCAAAGCCGCTACTTCAGATTCCAGCATGCTTTGTCGATCCTCCAGAGCCTTCGGCGTGGTGAGAAGATTATTGACATCCGTTACATTTGATGCAGTTGTTCCCTCTAGTACGGAGATGCGCCTAGCGTTATTTACTATGTCATCTCTTACACCCTTGATAGAAGCGTCAAGGAGATTATTAAATGTAATTTGGTCTTTTTTGAATGACTCTAGTAACGCTCTAATCAGAAGCAGGCCCGCTTCCTGACATTTCGTCACCGCGTCGACGATTGCTGCCTCGACTCCAGGCATCAGAGTAGCAGGCGCCGCTCCTTATGTTTTGGCCATATCATCAGCTGTTACTGAGCTACTGGAAGTTTTCCGAGTATTTCGCTTCAATGGATTCTTATCTGCAGTCAGTGTTGGAGAGCAACGAGCACAAAGCCAAGTCTTTTCCTCCTTTTCTAATTTTACACAGGTCCTTACTCGGCAGATTGAGGCAGTGCAGGTGTGCCAAAGATGAACACTTTCCACAAGCAAGCGAGTCAGCCCCCCCCCCCCCCTCACCCGTGACAATCTTGTTACAGATGAGGTAGTCCACCATCTTTGAAACGACGTTCAAGCCAACAAGCGTAGAAAAACACAAATTCCACAATTTTCTGACTGAAAACTATTCAGTAAAGCACCCGTATACAATCCTCAACACTAAGTTCAACTCAGAACCAAATATTGCTGTTTCACACTCACATAAACCATCACAATTAGTCCATATGTACGGAGCGATACTAAGCGTGTGTACTGCCAACGGCCAGGACCGTACATGACATAATAAACCGGTTCAAATTTTAACGACCCCTGCTTATAACTTATTTATGCGGAGAGACATATGAGACCAGTTAAAATTTTTACGAGCATGGTTTACGATATATAGATTTTACGAAAAAGCAACTTCTTCTATTTCGTAAAATTTTTAACCAACTTTTACACATTTGATACCTTATTGGTATTAGCTTTACAACAAAGTTTAAATCGCAAAAGTCTGACTATCTTTACGATTTTTGACATTTTTTATTATCGTTTCGTAATAGAAGTAAAAAAAGTAAACGTATCCAAGTAACACGTAGAAAGAACGAAGTTCCTTCCGTCGCTTCACAAAGACTGAATATAAACGTTCCTCAAATAATTATATAAAAGTAATGCGTATCTTTGAAACATGCAGTAGGAACAGAATGCAATAATCGGACTATTTTTACTTCTATCACGAAACGATAATGAAATATCAAAAATCGCGAAAGTAGCCTGATTTCTACGATTCAAACTTTGTTGTTAAGCTAATGAGAATAAGGTTCCCAATGTTAAAAAAATTGGTTGAAAGTTTTGCGAAATGCAAGAAGTTGCATTTTCGTAAAATCTATAGGTCGTTAACAATGCTCGTAATGATTTCAACCGGTGTCATATATCCCTGTCTAGACCCAAATGCAAGCGCTACTCCAGTGATGCTCGCGAAATTTCAACCGGTATAATATTCTAAAGTCAATAACGCTTTAGAGCGTAACGTCAGAATCTCGAGGCAATAACGCTTTTCAGTATAATGGTACCAAAATACTTTTTGAAGATTAGGTCTCTACACACGAAATCTCTCCACCCTCGTATAAGGAACTTTGTTCCAAAAATGACACTATCTCTAATATATTTAAACACAGATATTCCGAAACCACCTAATATGCGCATAATGGGAATTCTCAAAAATTGTCAAAATTAGGTATAGAAAAAAAATATATATATATATATATCGAGAACAACTGAGGTTAATTCAAGAATAATAAAATTGGAGAGGTTTAAGAAGAAGATGAGTATGCTTAGTCCTTCCCTTGAACAAAACATATATTTGAAAAAACTAACTCTTTCATTGTCGCGCGAACAAGGAATCGCAAAAGACTGTTGAAATTCACACAGAAAATAAACCATGCTTCGCACACTTGGTCCTTCCAACAAAGGATTCAACAGAAATACACCTTGAAATCCACTTGGAGTTGACAACAAAGATGAAAATGAAGAGGTGAACGTAAGCGCTCTCAACACACCGGATCATTGAGGACCGGAGGGAATTGGCCTGAATTCACGTACAATTGAACTGGGATATTATATTCTACTGAACATGTCCCGTCAAACCGGTACGATCCTTGAAGTGATTCCCTTCAATAATTTCAGAGCCTACAGGAAGAATTTAACGCAATAAGCGATTTGATAACTCTAAAATGATCACGACAGGCTACTAAGGGATAATACTGAGATGCAGTTCAGATTAGAGAAAAATGAGAACAAAAATCAAGATGGCACAAGTTGAACTCCGTGGAGAAATCGATGATGCGGAAAACAGAATGTTTACGGAATCAAGAAATCAAGTTGAATCCCTCAGAAAAATGCATGAGTATCGTTTTCAGGTAGTTTGAGGTCAATTCGAAGATTCCACGGAGGGTACAACTAACAAGAATATATGACTGGCAGAAGTAATTCAACTGGCAGTGCGAAAAAATAAAGACGAAATGCAGAAAGTTGAAAAAAGAAGGCAGCAACAACTGGAAAATAGGATAATATATAAAATATACCAATAATCCCAGCTGGAGAATTCTTAGCTGGAGGCCTAAAAATCACGACTGAAACGCTTAATCTTAGTGCGGGTGAATCCCCTATAACATTTTAGGAATATATCCGGAATTTTTGTCACTGATCAGACCCACTTGGGAATAAACAAAATTAGAATTCGAATATTATTAATAAAGTTTAGATACCTTTATGGCTGCATATGTCTTGAAATTATTCCGAAAAGCTAGGAGACTTACCCTTACCCCTTCGAACAGAGAAATCACGCAAAAGCCCGCGAAACACTTCAACGCAGAGGTAAGATCAGTAATTACGGGAAGATCAATAACCATCTTCGGAAGTTTGTTATAATTACGGCAGATATTTGATAGATTAAGACCCATCAACTCAAAACAGCAGAAAGTATTACCTCCAAAAGTGGTCACGATAATTGAAGAACAAAAAGAGTGAATCTTACGGCACATACTCATCACACAAGAAGTGCTTTCAAACGAGGGAACGCTACAATTCAAAGGAAGAAAAAGGAGGATAACTGGTGCAGGGGATATAGTAGGGGAGCCCAAGAGGGGATTTTGTTTTTTTTTTGCGCGTCAGAAAAAATTTAAGGGAAGGAACCTGGCACCCTGTTATGAACCACCATCATTATATGAACCCTTAATATAAAGGGGTGCGTCGAGTGCAGCTGATCAGATTAGTAAAAAAAATCGATCCTTGAATTAACTTTAGCTCGTCAGATTACCACAAGGTTAGTTGATTATATGCAGAAGAGTGTACACTTCAATATGCTGACGATTTGGCCATGACATAAGAAAATAAGCGAGGCACTAGTTTGCAAAAAAAAATGTCACCTGGAAATATTCGATTGCGGGTAAATTTTTTCTTTGATTTTGAAGGAAATAATGTAAGAATTACGGATATGATAAAATCTGCCGGTTTCCACACGGTGAAAAAGGTAAAATTATCGATAAAGTTAGGTACGCGCAGGTGCTGAGGACTATGCATTTCCCACTCCGTGCCTCTCCCCTTCTCGCTCTTCCTCTATTTCTCGCACCCATAAATTTTTCTTCTAAACTATCAGAACAACGAAACTCCTCTACATAATTGTCAGATTTCAGGTCAGCACAGCAGAGACATCAAGCTGAATCGCCTGTATATTAATCTGATGAGCTTGAGTATTTCAAGGTCACGATTTTTTTTACATTTTTATCAATCGGCCGTGAGTTCTGGTCGCGTCCAAATCGTCAGTCTTTTGAATGTAATACCTTCGAGAGTTCACTTCACATTCCCCCTGAATATCTGATGAGCTCGAATTAAAATTTTTTTTCTTAATTTTCTACCCCGTCATGCGGCCACCCCCATCTTGCAAACCGGCAGATTAATATTTTTTCGTTATCAGAAGCACGTAGGACGTACACGAAATTAATGTCTGACGTGCTCTAGTATTTCTTTGTTACACATTTTTTAAATATTTTTGAACATTTGTGTACACGCACCCCCGCAGTGGCAGAGCATATATCATAAAAACTTTTTTTCTTTTTAGTATGTAATCTTCACAATCCAATAGGTTCCCGCAACGCTTAAGTAACTTCAAATTTAGCCTCTTGGGCTCCCCTACTAAGACAATAATAGAGACTTGAGGCCAAGGAACATTAGAACCATGAAAATCACTCAACCCAGCAATGAAAAGGAAGATATGGTTTTAAGGGAAGAAGTTGGTGGAGCATATCCGGAAAACTGGTAATCCCCTCATCCTCAAATAGTATCAACGTATTCAAGGATGAACGGGAACAACTTCTACTAGTTAGATTTGTTAACACTTTAAATTATTATAGAAGCGAGGAACTTTCAAAAGAGGATGCAATCGAAGTTGTGGAAAGATATAAATGTCCAATAGCAGAAGTCTTAGTTCAAGAATCGAAGGACAGCGCCTAACACTTTCTATAGTTGAAATCTCAGTCAAAGGGGGTACTAGGGGAAGAACGAGAAGGTTGCCGAAACGAATTTTTGCGAATTTTGAATTTGGTAACGATAGTTATCAAGGTGTATTGCTAATAGTACAGCAATTAATTAAAGAATGCATCTTCGGCGTAGATTTACTGAAGCCTCTTGGTGTTATAGTGAACTTAAAGGATGATACGAAGCAACCGATTGCGAAGCAGAGAAAGTACGCAGCATGTACCGGTTCGTTGGAGAAAAAGTACGCGAAGAAGAACTTGAAGAAAAAATAGAAAGTTATGAATATATATATATATATATATATATATATATATATTCATTCAACAAAAATTGAAATTTGGGACACTCTTATGGAAATATCGCGACATTTCTTTCCAACGGCCTAGAAAAATATCTTGTTTGCTCCATGAATTGAGAAACGAAGATGAAATGTCTCCACTGATTGATTGGAGAATCATAAGAAGATACATTAGCCCTCATATTAATCTTAGAGTAGTAACAACAACAAGATTTCGTAAGGTCCGCATTTGTCTCGACGCAAGGAAGATCAACGTAGCGCTTGAAGAGGACTACGAGGGTGCAGGAAACATGGAAACTCTATTCCAAATATGTTTAGTTTGGTTCGGTTTAAAGTTTATTCCTGGCTCGGGACAATGCCCCCTAATGCAAAAAATGTAACTACAATAATAATACATTAGGCATATGAAACCAATACATATCTGACATAAGTGACGATTGTTCGGACAATAAATGATGAACGATTCTAGTATCAAATATAGATAGGCAATCAGAGGATCTTATATTATTAGGCCAAGAGTTGTGAATAAAAGTTGGAATAGATTCATAAAGTTGAAAGTTAATAGGAAGTTTATTAGTTATAGCTCATGCGAACAGGATCTCGATTGTTTGGTTTGAAGTTTCGATCGCCAAAGACATTTTAAAAGGAGTCAATGAATATATGTTTGGAGATCGTCAGCATAGAAGATGTGTCTAATAAGTTTAAGGAAAGCTTGAGATCGGTGACGCACATATAAACAATATAGGCACTATAACATGCCGATTCGGGACAGCGTGCATTATCAGGCATGGAAAAGTGTCCGAGTTTTAACATGAAAATACATAGCTATCTTCTATCCAGGGTATAGTGAAGATGAGTGGTAATATAATATACCACGTGAAAAGATCGTCTGCTTTGCATGCATGTTCGCAGACTAGCTGCATGTATGGAGGAGTGGCCTAATATCACAAGGTGCATATAACGCACCTTGCAGCGTCTACAGACCATGGCGTATGATCGAAAAAGTTGTCAAAATAAAACTCCGTACCCCAAGTAGTCCGCGAATCACCACCTGCTTTGCTTGGTAATATTTACACTAATAAAAGGGGAATTTCCGTTGCAATTTGATGGTAACCTGAAACGACTACTACATTCACACTTTGTCTTTACTGTGTATTCAGTCATCTGTTTAGATATGATTTCTTTGAAAACCTTAGATGACGCGTGTAAAAGAGAGAGAGAGGTCTATACTCATTAAAGAAATCGGGTTCTTAACCTTAGGCATGGAGCGAAAGATCGATTTTCCACACATGGCAGGGAATGCACAATAGATGATGGAATAATTCAAAAGGTTAGGTGAGTGAGGAAGTAACACCCCCATATCTCTGTTGAAGTAGCACATAGGAATATCATGAATTCCCTTGGGATCGCTGGGAATAAACTCAACAGCCTCATTAGATGAATTTTCTTTTCTTTGGAAATCCGTATTTTCTTAACAACATTTCATTAAAAATAGATTCCTAACATTTTTTTCTCCCATAAAATGGTGAGTGTTTTCCACTAATATTTTTAGGAGATCGTTTCTCGCAGTTGAGATGAGGACTAATCACTTGTTCATACCGATCTCCTTAATGCGTGTCAATTTTCAAATATTTTATAAAGTGTAAGTCCCCAATATTTTCTTGTTTAAAAGTGACAATTTTTTAATGTAGAAGAATCTCTAGTCGGCAAACCTACAGGATAATACGAGGATCAGTACTTTATATCTGTCCCTTTAACTTGCCCTGATACTTTATTTAATAGATGAATTTTTCTTTATGTTGGAAACACGTATTTTTTTGAAGCTACATTTAGATGTTTTTCTTTTAAATTCAAGTTTTTCTTTAATGAATCTCGGTTATGTTGTACAAAATTCAGCTTGTTCATATTTGGACACTTATTCAGAAATTTCTGATTTTTTGTTTTCACATATAAAATAGCAGGTGGTTTCCAATAATATTTCCAAGAGACTGTAAGAAAATTATTCGTCTATTTGCGCCACATTCAAATAATTCGATCTAGTCACGATGGTATAACTGCGTACCCATTTGTCACTTTTAAGCTGTTAGCTAAGTGGCTAATCACTACGAAAAATGGTATTACGTCACAAATAATCAGTGCAAAGCGCGGGAGAATTCCTTCGATTGTATGCGAACAGTTGTCGGCTTGTTCATTTCGCTCTGAACCTCCGCTGGTGAAATTTGTACTCTGCCGAGCAATGCAAAATTATAATTAAAATTTATATTGGTTGTAATTCCGCCACGATTTGTGAGAAGCTGCGCCTACGCGACTCCACAGGTATATATTGTTGTGTGATAATGTAGTGAATGGTGTGTTCTAATGTGAAATATCACATTCCTTTTGGTGAAACGTTAGACTGCACGGAACGGTTATACTATGTTACAGCGTGGCGTTTATTGTCGCCTGATCATCTTGAAATCCAATAGGCGTATGAAGTAAGGAAATACCTTTTGGAATTCATCGTCAATTCCGGATTCATCAATTTTCGATTTTCCGTGGTTCAACCATTGATTTATCATAATGCACACGAATTCTAACGAGCATCACGAGTACAAACATACAGAAGAGCATTGCGTAACGGCTCTTTTCCTCCACAGATTGTCACACTAGCGAAGCATATGATCTCAATATTATGAGTGAATTCGGTATGTTTTTGTATTTTTAAGTTTGTTATATTGTTGAATACCAACTTGGACATCAGTTTTCAACAATATTTGTTTCGAAATGCAATTCTTCACCTGTGAATTATCAGTATTTGGTGAAAATCGAATTCATTCATTTATCGATTAATGGGTGTGGCAGTATAAGAGCATTTTATCGAATCATTTCACATATTTATATGCCTCGTTACTCGCATGGATATACGCCAGTATTAAATTTGTGATTTCCGATCACAGATACTGTTAGATTGTGTTTCACAAGCGTAAATATGATTTTATTTGAAAATTAAGATTGTGTTTTAACCGTATTGATTGTACAACCATCTGAGTCTCAATTCCTCTATCTACCATATGTTTACTGGGATTTTGAACTGAATATCGGGTAATTTTTTATGTTTTATCATTCGGCTTGTCGGTATTTTAATGTATTGTGGGAAATGTGCTAATGAAATAAAATGAAAATAAATTTACGTAAATCAGTGATAAACGTGAATAAAATTGAGTAATTTTAAACATGCAGCAAAAGATCTGTTATAAGACCCTTTTTCGCAGTTGAGACGAGGACTTGATGACAATCACTTGTCCATACCGTTCTCCTCATTGCGTCTTAGTTTCCCAATATTTGATAAAATGTGTGTCTCCAGTATTTTCTTGTTTGAAAGTGACTGTTTCCAATGTAGAATAATTTCTAGTCGGCAGACCTACAGGATAATACGAGGATGAGTACTTCATATCTGTCCTTTTAACTTGACCTGGAACTTTATTAAGTGGATGAATTTTTTTTTTCGTCCAGAAATCCGTATTTTTTGTGGCAACATTTAGATGTTTTTCTTCCAAATTCAAGTTTTTCTTCAATATAATGAAATTATGTTGTATGAAATCCAGCTTGTTCGTATTTGGACACTAATTCAGGAATTTCTCATTTTTATTTTCACATAAAATGGCAGGTGGTTTCCAATAATATTTCCAAGAGACCCTTTTCCGCATTTGAGACGAGGACTTGATGGAAATCACTTGTCCATGCCGCTTTCCTAAATGCATGTTATTATTATTCTTATTAAACCATTAGGCCAAATCCTTGTCGGGGTAAGCGTAACTCGTTTAGTTTCAGCCCCGCTGTTTTACTGGAAAATAGAGAATTGATATGGAAAGATAATAATGTATTGTCCGACAGGATATGGTAATTAGTCTTACAAGCATTTATAAAAATTAGTAAAAATTATAAACAATGCATAACAAACTCCATGTTCGTTCCTGTTTCTCCAAACACAAAAATTGTGTTCCTATAACATATTCATCCATCCGCAATTCAATATAAATTATTTCGGTCAAGAAATTTAGATGAACTCGCAATTGAAACTTGCCAAGTAAGCATCGGCTGTAATGAGTAGGGAATGTAGTATGTCTTCGTTCACAGAAGTTGGAGAAAACTTTCTAGTGTTATTTTTACTCCATCTTTTGGAACCCTTGTGATTCGATTCTTGATCTCCTATCGATGATTGTCCTATTGGTATAACGAAAGAATAAATTATGTTCAGACCATGAATAAGGACGTTGTGTAGTGACGCAGGCATATAATACCAACTGTAATTCTCTACGTTAATTTCTGCAGTGTCAATGCAACGCTGGCGAAAGCGTTTAATGTCAAGAGCTTGACCACATGCCATGCCTTGCAGAATTATATGTAAATTCTTAATCAGTTTTTTGTCAACAACTGTAATCTCACTTACCTTCTCGAAGTTTTCAAAGAACTTCCTAGCCGTATTCCCATCATTTGTAGAACCAGAGCCTTGCCTTACACCACGATTAAGCCAGGGAATTAGCGCAACTCATTCTGAATATGGTGTTTTCTAACATCATGGATTGCTTTCTGCTCCTTCGTTTTGCACTTCTACTGCTGAAATGGTAGCCTATAAGCAATCTGAAGTACGCACTCTATTAGGTGAATCCACGCGTTCGAAGTCTGGAGCCTGTACTGATATGCATCCAAATTTTCTTCTTTTGCTCGTACTGCTTTTAGCTGGTTTAATTGTGGCGGTTTTGCTCCACATACAGTACGGATAGAAGAAGCTGAAGTTTGCGTAACGACCTGTCACTGTTTTCCATCTATGATTGTACATATACGTTCATGCTCTACGTAGTAAGTTTTTCTGTATACTTTTACGTGCTTGGCTTTAATTTTTCAATTGACCTCTTAATATCCTTCAGTTCAAGCAAGATCTGATCCTTTGTCTCTGCTTTGAAGTGGAATAGAACCTGCAGTCAAGAGTTGGTGTAGAAGGTCGAGGATTTTGACAAATTTGTTTGGATGATGATTCTTCTGCGTATTCGAGGCGAAGAGGAACCATTTATTGATACCAAGAAGAGACTCGATTAAGAAAATTCGGGATTTTCAACTTTGTGTTGTCATGAAATAAATCCTGATGTTCCATCATAGCCGTATTTTGACTTCATTTTCACTTTCTCCGTATTCTCAGGTAGTTCAAGACTTCCGACCATCAGTTATCGATGAGCAGTATGATTGAGTAACCCTTGCAATTGCAAAGTTCAACCTGTTTCGTTAACTTGCATTGTTGAACTTAGTGGATAACACCTTTCTTGTGCACTAATAATTGTTTTGTACGAGGGCAGTACCTTATCATCCTTTTCTTCCAGTAATGTCCTGGAGAGCTCGTATTTCCCTTTCGTTAATTTCAAATCAATGAACAATGCAAGTGCTCCATCGTCTGAGAAGGATACTGCACTTGCTGTATGCGATTCTATTGGTTCAAAGCCTTGTGCATCTGGTTCAATTTCTTTCCCATCATTTGACATGCCTTTTGCGATAATGTCAAGGTTAGTTTTTTAATCTAAACATTGATGTTTTACAAGGACATCAATATCGTTTCCTGAAATACATTCTTTCAGACGTTCAATCCTCCTTTTCTTTGTCTTTTCCGCGCATTCTTCAAAGCTCTTGCTTCTCCGGAAGTCTGAGCAGGTTGTTCCTGATACTAAAAATGTATTATCCAAGTAATCTTTCTTTTGTTCCAAATATTGATTTCCCTAGTTGAAAGAAGTTTTTAATTTTCGGCAAAAAAACGGTACGAAATATCGAGACAGTTGAAGTCGGAGCGATCTCTGCAATTTTTCGGGAGCACTGTAATTTTTCCATGAGTAACACAGGCACACAAAAAAAGGTCATGCCCTAGGAGGCAGACCCACCTATTTCAAGTTTTTGAGGTTGCTGAAACCTAATCTGACCTCAGAATTTTCGATTAGCTCTTGTTTTCTTTCTGCCCCTAAAAAGGTGTGTTAAAACTACTCAGATTCAGATGCTCCAAACTGTGGGTTACTTCTAACTGAAAAAAATCTTGAGACTGATGATCGTCAGCTTGATATAAAAAACCAAGATACTAAATGGATACCTCAAGACTCAAGTAAAACACTCAAATTCGCAAGGCTTATGACTTGGGGAGGAACCAAAGAATAGCGAAGAATGCTACATTTGCATGACGAACACTAGTGGTGCTAATCGGAGAAAGAAATCAAAGATATGTTATGCCAATGTCACAACAGTAGATCTTACAGTCCTAATGTCAGTTAATGACACAGATAAAAACTTGAAAGTAACCGATAGAAACACTGAACCAGCATTTTTCAGCATTGGAATCGCTGAAGCAAGTGACCAAGAGAGCTTCTCGGCTAGCAATTCTGATATCGATAGTAGTGAAAACAGTGAATACATTTCCCATCTATCAGAGACGAAAAAAGAGGAGAATACACGCAGACAAAACTCAATCATCTCGTCAGTAGTTTAGGGTTAGCTAAAGATGCGGCAGAAGTTATAGCCTCAAGCCTCAAAGAGAACAAATTTACTAAGTAAAAGTACGAAAGTGTCATACTATCGCGACTTGCAAAAGATATTCGAAAATACTTTGAAAAGGATGAGAATTTCTCATTGGTTTATAGCTCGGATATTTTTGGTTCGATGGATGAACTGAAGAAAGATAAGGAGCATTGGAGACTGTTCATCGACTCTCCTCTACGTAGCTTAAAAGCGGTATCGGTTCATAATGGAAACATGTTTGCATCTATCCCAATAGCGTATGCAAAAAGCAGGAAAGAAGGGTATACAACAATTAGAAAGCTTCTCACAAAAATCCAATATCAAAAGCATAACTGGCAATTATGTGGAGATCTAAAAATGACCACCATTTTATAAGGCCAACAATCAGGGTACACGAAATATCCTTGTTTCATTTGTCTATGGGATAGTAGAGATTCGAAAAACTACTGCAAACAAGAGGTGTGGAAAGAGAGGGAAGAAATGGCTCCTGGGTTAAAGAACGTCATACGTGAGTCATTAGTTGACAGAAACAAAATTTTACTTCCACCTTTACACATAAGACTTGGTCTCATGGAGTAATTCGTAAAAGCTTTGGACGAAGGAAAGAAATGCTTTCAGTATTTAGGACGCGTGTTTTCACAGCTTCCACACGCTAAATTAAAAGCAGGTATCTTCAATGGTCCACAGTTCCGGATGCTTTTGCGAGATACCGATTCCACAAACTCTATGACAGCTGTCCAGAAAGAAGCTTAGGTAAGTTCCAAAAAAGTAACTGAGAAATTTTAAGGTAATCATAAGAGTCCCGTTTGCAAAGTAATAGTTCGGGAAATGGTTGCTACTGCCGAAAAATGTGGTGTCACATGAGCCTAAAGTTACACTTTTTGGATTCACATATTGACAAATTCCCAGATAATCTCGGTGATTATAGCGAAGAAAAAGGCGAAAGATTCCACCAGGACATCAAAGTGATGGAAGAAAGGTATCAGGGAAGGTGGGGTGTGAATATGATGGCCGATTACTGATGGTCATTAAAAGAGGAACCAGGTAGTGAAGCTGGAAATAGAGAAAAACTGCCTTTGCCAAGAAGTTTTGAGAGCAAGAGAGTGAGACATAAAAGGAAAAAGTAAACTTTTTCTTATGAATTTGAATAAAAAAATCTTGTGAATAACGTTTGAGAATTCGACGAACAACAGGAAATAGTACTGAAGAAAGAATTTCAAGTTGCGAAAATCATGAAATTTAAATGATTGACAAATTTCAATACTACTTCTTGCAGTAGGGGATGGTTTTTGAAAATCAAAATGTTTGAAAAGTTTCTGAAGACGCAGTCGATAACACCAGAAGTATATATGCAAAAATGTGTTTACAATTTACAAATACCCATCACACTGAATTCCCAAATACTTACCCCTTCTGAGGGTAGCTATATGAATTAGGGGTTGAGAATGCGTTTAAAAACTTTCTTGAAACTGAGTAGAAGGTTCACAAATGCAGGAAATTGATTTCTTACTATGAAGCTACTCGCACAGGTGCACAAAAGAGGAAAAAATTGTTTTCAACTTCCTAGCCTAAAAGGGTGATTTTTGTGGGATGAGAAGTTTCACATTTCGGGATTCGCTCAAGAGGCAGCAAAGAATATACATTCAAGAAAATGTTTTGATCGATCTCCGAAGTAAGGAGGTAATGGGATTTAAAACATTCATTCCGACACTGGGGTGGTTTTTGACAAGGGGTAGGAAAAGTGCTAAAAATGATCTAGATATCCATTGAATGGCCCACATTAGAATTCTAATAAAAGAAAAATGTTTTACATGACTTATAAAAGCGGAAAATGATGTAATAATATATTCAACCCCCTGCAGGAGGCAGTTCCCGGGGTTACAAAATATCAAAAAATAAGGAAAAGTGCACGAGGGGTATCAGAAGCTCACGATCATCAGTTTCAAGATTTTTTCTGTAAGTAGTAACCCACAAATTGGAGCATCTGAATGTGAGTAGTACTAACACTCCTTTTAAGGCGTAGAAAGAAAACAAGAGCTAATCGAAAAAGTCTGAGGTCTGATTCGGTTTCAGCGACCCCAAAAACGTCAAATAGGGTGGATCTACCTTCTAGACATGACCTTCTTTTTGTGTGCCTGTGTAATTGAACAAGATCCCTGGTGACTTATCGTTTAAACTCAATAACACGTTTGACGATTCCCTATTTTTTATTTCTATAGACTCCATATCTTGATTGTCTGGTCCACTATTCTTCAACTGGGAGTACGAAAATACATAACAAAAGAAAATTAATGGAACGAAACTGAACAAGTAAAACAGTAAAACTATCAATAACTACAGAACAGGAGGAACATGAATATAATAAGCAATTATCCGGATTTTCAGCAAATCAACGAAACGTCTTCAATCAGATCAAGAGACAAGTTAACGTCTATGTGATGATTATCTGTTTCTAAGCTTATCATCCCAAAACATGAGAAACAAATGCAGTTTCTGTAATTATCACTTGTTTCTTAGTTTTGACACGACTTCAGAGCTTATTCTAAAAACAAATGCATTGGGTAAGTGATTGAAAAATAATAAACATATTCTGCTGAATAATAAAGTATCATAAGATATACTTGATATACTCGTCTCCGAGTATATCAAGATCATCAGCATATCCCGAAATTTGTAATATCCCATTGAGGGTCGCGCCCGTCGGTTCTGTTTGTACTTGCCTAACTACGTATTCTTAAACTAGATTGAAAAGTATGCAGGAGAGGGCATCGCCCTGTTTTGAGCCATCGTGGATTGAAAATTCCTCAGATAAA
>WSXT02227801.1:0-31629 GCA_011762715.2 Neuroterus valhalla | reverse complement strand
GCTGCTGAGAATGTAAAAATGGATGTTAAACTGAACAATTGAATTTTTAACTAAAACTATGGAATTTGCAATTGGGATAAGTGAAAGTTTCTTAAGAAAAAATACTTATAAGAAAAAAAAAACAATTTTCAACAAACAAAAAAAACTAACTCTCAAACAAATTATTGCATTTTTATACAAAATGATAAAGAATCGAATAGAATTTTTATTATTTAACTAAAGTAGTTGAATTTTAAACCAGAGAGACGAATTTTCAACTGAAATGATGAACCTTTAACTAGAATAGTTCAAATTCTGAAAAAAAAACATAATTTTCAATCAAATAATACAATTTTTCAACGATTTGGTAGAAATTTGAACTATTGGAATAAACATTTTCAAACCAAAATGGACTAGTGACATGACTTGAAAAATTAATTTTAAACTAAACATAAGAGTTTTCAACTAGATGAATGTTCGATTAAAATGAAAAATGTTCGACTGTATAACTTGAATTGTTAACTAGAAAAGATCAACTTTCCACTAAAAACGAAACAGTTAAATTTTCAGTTGAAGAAATCGATTTTCAACCAAACTGATGAATTTTCAGGTATATAATGATCAATGTTCAACGGCGATAGATGTATTTTCAGCAAAAAGATGTATTTTAAGCAAAAAGATGGTATTTTGACCAAAAAGAATAATTTCCTGTAAAAAGGGTAAATTTTCCACTAAGTACATGAATTCTCAAAGAAATAGTTTAATCTTCAAAATCAAAAATCAATGTTAAACTTAATACTTGAATTTTCACCAAAAAAAGATGAACTGATTTTTAACAAAGTAGTTACAATAAAGGTGGGTTTTGAATTGAAATAATGCAAATTTAACATAAAAATTAAACTCTTAGCAAACAAGTTTAAATTTTAAGCAAGCAGTTGATTTTTCAACTCAAGAAGGATGAATTTGCAATGAACAATGTAAACAAGTTTTCTATCATAATTCAGAAATATTTCTTCTTCGGAATACTAATTCTACTCTAAAGATTGCTTGGAGTACTTTCTTCTTTTAAAATTAAGGAGAGGGAAAATTGTGACGAATTTTGAATTGGAGGAACGATTTTTTCCAACTTCCTCTCTTCTAAATTCAAATTGTAATCATCTTTAAAAGTTCCCATTCCATGCACAAAAATACCCTGTTCCAATTGAAATAATATTTCTTTACTGAAACTTCCTGTCCTAAAACAAAAACTATAATTATTTTCTGAAATTCTTCGTCCCAAGTCAGATGAATGAGGAAAAACAAATAACACACGATAAAAACATTTTTTTGACAAAATTTAGACAATAATTCTTTTGGCTATCATCATTCCGATTATCAAATTTGAGTCAGCTAAAAAACCTCACAGAGTAACAAATATGCAAAACGTTTTTCTTGTAATGGAAAAAAAACCAATTTTTCCTCTCATGACGTATAGATGTATTTAAATCTTTTGATAATCACTATAAAGGAACGTTACATTCTTTAAATTGAATGATATCTATTTTAATTCATAAAAAGAAAGCAATCATTTCTCATATTTTTTTGGTAGAATTTATGAAAGTCTAGGTTAAGTCAAAAAAATTCCTGGTTTTTAATTAAATTCTCGGTCATTTCCCGATTTTTTCCCGGTCAATAAAATTTCCGGTCATTTGCCGGTTTCCCGGTCAAGTCGCCACCCTGATTATCTTTTTTGAAATTTTTTTGTTTCAAGTGCAATTTGTGATTCTTTTGAAAAATGCAGCGTTCCGAACCAGAATTACAATAAGAAAACATAAAAATAAATAAATAATTAGATTGGAAAACTATTGGACTTCAAATTAATAATGATCATAATTAAAATTATTCAATTCCAATCGCTTTTAATTTCAAATTGTGTAATAGCAAACGTTTAACTAGAGACAGTGCTAATATTGGTGCACACAACTATAAAAGAAAGCGAGAAAAAAAGGAAAGAAAAATTACTTTTCCCTTCAGTAGATCGCAGAAAGTCGCATTTTCGAAAAAGGTCGGAAAAATCGCATGATACGATTATAATTATTTTTGGGGATTCCTTGTTCCAATTCAGGATTACGATTCTCTTCTAATGTCCCACGCTTCAGGTCAAAATATTTTTTCTTCTAATTCTCTATTCCGAAACAAAATTGTGATTCATTTAGGAAATCTACTGTTCTAAGTCAAAGTTTATAATTTTTCAGAAAAATCCCTTGTCTCAGATCTGGAATATAATTTTTTCACAAATTTTCTGCCTCACATCAGAAGTACTTATAATTGCTCAAAAAATTGCATGTTTCAAATCAAAAGATAATCAATCTTTTTGAAAATTGCCTGTCCTAATCAATATCATGATTCCTTTGAAAAATTTGGTTGGTCACTGTTCCATGTCAGAATTATAATTCTCCTAGCAAATTTACTCTTCCAAGTCAGTACTATAATCCTTTTAAAGAATCCTTTGTTCTAGACCTGAATAATAATTTTCTTCGAGAATTCCCTGATCCAATTCAGAATTACAAATAATTGCTTTGGAAAATTCCATGAACTAACTTGAATTTCTATTCATTTTTAAATATACCATGTTTCAAATCAGGATAATAATTCTATTCGAAAAATTCTTTAAAAAAAAAAGGTAATTCTTCCTAAAAACATTATCTGTTTCAAATCAGAATCATAATTCTGTTCGATAATCTCCCGTTTCAAATCAAAATTGTATCCTGAAAATGTCACTGTTTCAAGACAGAATCTTGATTCTTCTTGAAAATTTCCTCTCTTAAGTCAGAATTATAATTCTTAGTAAAAATTCCTTGTTCCAGATCTGAACGAAAAATTTGCTTGTCCAACAGAAAATTCCTTGAACCAACTTGAAATTTTGATTATTACCAAAAATACCATATTTCTAATCAGAATCATAATCCTTTTCGAAAAAAACCCTTTGCCAAATAGAAATTGTAATTGTTTTAGAAAATGTCCTGCTTCAGACTTGAATTATCATTTTTTGTTGAAAATTTTCGGATCCAATTAAAAATTATCATCGCTTTCGAAAGTCCCATTTTCCAAGTGAGAATCATCATTCTCTTAGAAAATCACCCATTTTACTTCAAAACTTTACTCCTTCTAAAAATTCACTGTTTTAAGACAGAATTAGAATTCTTCTTTAAATTTCCTCTCCTTAATCAGAATTGCAATTCTTTTGAGAAATTTCTCCTTACAGATCTGACCTGAAAATTTCCTGTTCCCACTAACGATTATCATTTTGCTCGAGAATTATATCTCCAATTCAAAATTATCCTTTCAATACCCATTCAAGTACAATCTAGTGAAAAATCCCGGCAATGAATAAAATTCCCAGCTTTCCGGGTCAGGTAGACTACCTGATTTTCAATTGAGATAGGCGAGTTTCTACAAAAAATCTGAAATCTGGAAATAAAATTGAAATTTGTAAGTACCATAATTGGTTGATTAGGTTGAGGAGCATGCATAAACATCTCATCTTCGTCATCGGTCTCAGGTGGTGGTGGTCTTGGAGGTGGGACGTCTCCACTGGGCAAAGGTGGACGTGGTGGAGCCATTTCTATGCAACAAAAATTAATTAAATTAGTAAAGTTATCAACGAATTTTCGAATAAATGACACCAGATTGGAATACAGTAATTGCAAACGTGTGATCATAACAGCTTCATGCTGAATGGGGAAAAGCCAAGCACAGCATTTTCTTCAACTCGATTCCCAAAATCGATTCTTTTCCTTTGAAAAAGAATGTAAACTTTGATCAAAGATTTTTTGGTTAAAAACTCAGGAGAAATTGTACTTGAGGGAAATGTTCTATTCCAATTTTTCCCTTCTGTTTTGGTTTTTAAATTTGGCAACCTTGGCATTCCGAAAGAATCTGAACTTTTACTCAAAAAATTATTTCAGTCAATTTCCGGGATAAATGTACTAAACAATTTGCATGCTAAACAATTTTAACTTTTTTTTAAATTACGACAAGCTCGAGTTAGTAGAGGAATTTAAACGATGTTATTTTGAATGAGATGCAATAATCACGGTTCGATTCTTTGGAGAACAAATTAGATTTTTTATATCAGCATTTCTAATATTAAAATTAGCCATTTGCTCTTTACTGCAAAAAACTTGGAATTAATATGATTAGATTTTAAAAATAAAGATTAAATACGATGTTAATCATATTCGTATTTTTAATAAAAAAAATCGGTATTCTTATTGATCTAGTGTTAATTTTCACCATTATACTTACGCGCTCTTTCTGCTGTTGATAATAAAAGAATAAATTTAACTCAATTTTCTCATTTTATATCTTCTCCTAAGAATTTGTCATTAGGGCGAAGCGTAAAATACAAATTCCAGAAAATGAAAGAACCTAGAGTCCTATTCTTTCCTCTGGACCCAAAATTTCCAAGATTCCCGAAAAGCCCGCAAAAAACCGTTTCATTGATTGAATTCCAAATTTTTTAAATGTACTGAATTATTTTTTATTACTAATGGACTGATGAAAAATATGAATTACCATTTTCGTCCTTAAAATCCTGAATATGTAGTTTTTGTTTGTTATTAGAGAATTTCAGCAAAATTAATTCAAACAAATTTTCAATCGAATTCTTCTTTTTTATACCTTGGTGCGTAATTTTTTACAAATACGAGAAAAATTGAAATTTTTCTCCCACTCTGGATTACAAAATTTTCAAAACCTAAAGAAACACTTTTAGATTGGCAAAAATCAATTTCAGTGTTGAATATTTACTTTTTTGTTGAAAATTTGTACTTGCGAGATAACATTTAAATGTTTTTTCCACAATTTTTTCTTTGATTGTAATTTGAACAATCTGGTAGATGTTTTTTATTTTTAAAGTGCAAAATCAAGTCCTATTGAAAATTCGCTCCTTTTTGAATTCAACTGTATATGATTTGAAATTTAAAATATTTTTTTTGTTGAAATATCAATTATTACAATTTTTGTTTGAAAATTTATTGATATTCCTAATTGAAGATTTAATGTTTTTATTTTTTGTCGATTTAATATAAATGATATAGGTTAAAAACTCCTCATTTTTGGTATAAAATAAGTTTTCTGGGTAATGATTTTCAATATTTTGTTGAGAACTTAATTATTTTGTTCAGAATTGAACAAGTCAAGGATAATTTCGTTTGGTGAAAAATTCAACTATTTTCTTTAAAATTTTTCTTTTTGTCAACATCAATTTTTTAGCTTAAAAAATTCCATTATTCCCTTTTCAAGTGAAAATTTACCTGTTTTTGGTTTAAAACCCAACTGCTTTGTTTTAAATTTGATCTTTTCTAGATAAAAATTGAACTTTTTGATTGAAATTCAAAACTCCTTCGTATAGAAATAATTTTCTAGCTGATGATTAATTATTTTAGTTGAAAATTCATCTTTTCAGCTGAAAATTAAACTTTTTCACGGAGTCTCTACTGATAAGTAAAATTGTCTCGGGAAGGGTCATTCAATAAAAAAAGGAATAGTACAGAAAGTATATCTTCCATAGAGATCAAAAACTTTCCTTTAACCGATTTTTGAATGAAACCAATTATTCTCAAGTACATAAAAATAAATTTTTCTTTCGATTTTTTCGGGCGTTCGTGGCAGAATTTGGCACAATTTTTTTTATATCAGCACTAAATCTCACACAGTGGTTTCTGAGGGAAAAAGGGATAGACTAGAATTCCAAGGCCTTTTTTTTTATTTGTATTTTACACTCGCCTATTCGTCATGATATGACTAATAGATAAAAAAATCCAAAACTCCGCAATTCCGCGGGATTTTCAAATACAAATACATTACACACGAATGAATTAAAATTTAATTTTTCAGATTGAATGATTAACCTTGAAATTACATCCAATATCTAAAAATGTCCCAGAAAAGATGGCGCATGCAGAGAATAATACAGAATAAACTAAAACATGAACTGGAAGCATTCCTTAGGAAAAAATAAGATGAAAATACAACATTGAAGCGCAGTAAAATTACCTCTAGCTCGATCTGACTTTTCTAATTCATCCACAGAAGCCAGATCTTGGTATAAGAGATCAGGATTATCTCCTGACGAAAAATAGAAGTTAGCAAAAAAGTTGAGGAAAACAATTCGAATTTGTCTTTCCGAATTAGAGCAATTAATAATAAAAAATAAATTCTTTAATAGGGTCCATAGTGCGGTAAATCATTCTTTAATTGTTAATATCCAATTATATAATACTTTTGCATTACAAATTTTTGACTTTACTCTAATTCTTTCAGGATAAAGTGCGAAATAAAAGATTCGACTATGAGCCCTGAAATAATATTCTGCTTTGGTATTTTCATTTTTCAGGGTGGCCGCAAAACTTTATTTTGAAGATTCTTTGGATAATTTTGTATTTTTCCTAGCCATTGTTATTTTAGAACTTAATACTTATCTTGTAACATTTTTGATACAGAATTTTTTATAAATGGAATAAAATGATTTCAAAATATATCGATAACTTTCAAGTTATTATTGTCAGGGCTGCCACAGCTTTGGAGGAAAAGTCAAAAAGTGACATATTTAAACTGAAAAACTGACTCAAATAAATTGAAACAAATCTCGAAAATCCAAAAAATTCCATTGATGAAAAAAAGGAAAAAATTTATAGAATTCATTGAGCCTGGAATAAGTTTACGAAAGTGCAAGGGAATTCAAAACCATTCGATAAAATGCCTGAGAATTCAATGTGATTTAAAAAGATTTCATTATGTAATTGCAAAAAATAATTGGAAATCCCTTCAAATATTTGAAACCCAAAATCTCGTACTTCTTGTGAATCAATTCTTTGAAATCGATTAAAAAACATAAAATCCCGTGTAAGTTAATGGAAACTGTTGATATTTCATGATATTTTGAAAAAATTATTGAAATACCCTAACATCTATTAGAATCTCCTGAAATAATGGAAATCTTCGAATACTCATCTGAACCTTTTATAATACCCTGAAATACTTCCAATCTTTGAAAGCCTTGAAAAACCCTTGGCAATTTTCGGAGCTCAAGAAAATTCTTTGGAAGTTTCAAAAATACGCTGAAATCTTTCAAATCCTTTGAAATCGCTTTGAATTTTCAAAATCTGTTAAAAATACCCTGAGATCATTCAAAACCTCTGAAATCTTTTTAAATTACATACTTGAAAATTTTTGAAGTACTTGAAAATATTCTCTAGAAAATGCCCTAAAATCCTTCAAATTTCTTTGGATTAATGGAACCAATGGCAGATTTTCAAGAATCTTTTAGAATATTAAAAAAATCCATAAAAATATTATGATAACCCGTAAAGTGAATAAAATTTTATATTTCCTGACAAATTTGAAACCGTCGAGAGCTTCAAAAAAACTCACAGAACCGATTAATTACTACAAATCCCTCTACATTATGGAAATGAATTGAAAATTCCTTGGAATCTTTCAAAATCCTGAGATATGGAAATCCTTTGAAATATTGGTGAATTATTCAGCACTTTTTGAAAAGCTCTTGAAAATTCCTTGGCATTTTTTTGAAATACCATTAAATTTTTCGAATCCTTTGGAATCGCTCCATATAATTGAAATCAATTGAAAAATCTTTCGAACTTTTTCAAGTACGCAAAAATAATTGATCTGGACATTTTTTCATATGCCCTGGAATATTATAAATCCTCTAAAATCTTTGAAAATTCCTTGAAAATTTTCAAAGCTCTTCAAAGTTTGAAATCCCTACAAATGACTGAAGTTGATTGAAGATTCCTTCTAATCTTGTAAAATACCTTCAAATATTTGAGATCCCTTAAAACCTTTTGAAATCTCTCAAAACCTTTTGTAGCTCTTGTAAATTTCTTAGAATTTAAAATCCTCCAGGGTAACATCAAATTATTAGAATATATATTTAAAATGACATTAGAATGATATTTCAAATCAAATAGAATCTTTTGAAATCTCTTGAAATTTCCTGGAATTAATGGAAATACTTTAAAATCTCTCGAAACCCCCTTCAAATTATTGAAATCTATTGAGAAGTCCTCGAAATATTTAAAAAAAAATACCCTCATACACATTTAAAAGCCTTTGAAATTTCTTGAATTTGTACAGAATCCTTAAAATATCAGAAATCTTTTGGCATCTCTTCATAATATTTAAATCTACAAAAACTTCTTGGGATATTTTGAAACACACTCAAATATTTGAAATCTTTTCAAATCTCTTGAAAATTCCTTGGAATCTTAAGAAATACCCTAAAATCTTCCAGATTCATTCAAATCTACTGAAAATTTCAAGAAACATGAGAAACAGGTATAGACCTGAAATTAATAATGATCAACCCATGGGTTAATTAATTGAGGGAAAAAAGTTATTTAAGTAATCTTTTCAAGAAAAAAGGGCTCAGAAGTAACTCTATGCGGCAGTCCTGATAATTCTTGACAGTCATTTAAAGTGCTTCTTACAGAAATTCTTTGTCTTTTGCCATTTTTCTTCTTTTTTTCAAATCAACGATTTTTTCGGACCAGAAAAACTTCCTGATTACTCCAAGTTTTCCCTGACCTGTGGCCACCCTGTTTTTTTTAAAATTTCCAGTACCTCCACGAGCCCATTTTGGTAAAGGGCTGACGGGTCGATGCTCTGGCTTATGGTTGCTCGTGGGAGAATTGACACGTAAATTGCTGGGTGAGGGCTGATTCCTCAAAGGTTCACCCACTAGTTGATTAAAGGATTAAAAAAAATTCTTTCATCAAAAACCCAAAATTTGAAAAATGTATTAAATATTTATTAATCAATCATCTAGAGCCTAGATAAAAGGAATTTAGTTAGAGGAACTTGATTCAGGAAGAGGTAGAAATCTTCAAGATCTGAATTTTCCGAACATAGGGAAACTCCTTTCGGTTTTCGTCATCTGTCATTGACACTCGATAGTCCACAATTCATAAACCGAAAATTTGCTAATTTCATCTCAGAAGCTTTGTCTCGAAGTCTTTGTAGAAGATACCCTAAAATCTAATTCTCCAGAATCCCTTCAGATTATCGGAATAAATGAAAAATTCCTTAGTCCCATAAATCCCTTTAATATCTTCCGACATTCTAGATAAATTTCAAAAACTCCATGGATATTTTTTCAAATTCTTGAATCTCTTGGTAATAACTTGCGATCTTCTAATATACCCTAAACGTTACAAATTTTTACCAATCTTCTGAGATCTCTCGAAACTTTTACTTATATCAAAATTTTTGAAATCCCTTCAACTGTCTCAAATCTTCAAAAAATTGCTTGGAATCTTCTTAAAAATCCATTCAAAATTTGTTGGAATCCAATTCCTTGTGATCTTTTGAAATCACTTTAAATGATTAAAATCCTTAAGATCTTTGAAAATTCCCCAAACTCTTTTAAATCCTTTCAAATCTTTGCGAATATACAAAACCACCCTATAATCTTGAAATCCCCTTTGAATTATAGAAATCAATTCAAAATACCTTGGGCCTTGGAGTATTTTTTAATTTTCGAACACACTTCAAAATCTTTGGAAATCTTGTAAAATTCCTTGAAATCTTTCAGAATCCTAAAACCTTCAAGGTCCTATGAAATTGTTTCATGTCTTTCGAATTAATACAAATTTTTGTTAAACTTCAAGTAAATCATGTTGAAATCTTGAAATCACCCAATTCTTCACAAATTCCTTAAAACTATTTCAAATCCCTTCAAACTTTTAGGAGCAATTGAAAATTGGAAAGTTTTCGAATCTCTTAGAATACTTTTAAATTATAAAGAAAAAAATTCCTAGAAATCATTCAATATACCCTAAAATCTTTCAAATTTTTTACATCCCTCTAATATCTTTGGAAATCTTATCGAATCCCTTAGAATGTTCCAGAATCCTAAAAACTTCTTGCTTTTATAAAATAGTTCCATATCCTCTGAATTTCTAGATAATCCCTGAATATCATTCAAATCTTGAAATTTCTTTAAAAATATTTAATATCCATAGAAAATCCTTAAAATTGCTTCATATCCCTTGAAACTCTTCAAAGCACTTGAAAATATATTGGATTTTCTATGAATACCTTAAATATTTCATATTCTTTGGAATCCCTTTAAATTATTGAAATGAATGAAGAATTTCCCAAAATATTTGAAATCTTTGATGATAATTGACATTTTTTGAAGCGTTTGACAATCCCTTGAACTTGAAATAAAAACCACCAATTCTTCAAAAGCTCACACACTGGTGGTTCAAAGAATTTAGAAAAAAGATTTCTTCCTCCGAAAAATTCAAAATTCAAAAAACGTATTACATATTTATTGATAAACAGTCTAGTGTCTGAATACAAACGAGTCAATTAAAAGAGTACGATTCAGTACAAAATCATTAAATCTGAAACTTCAAAACCTAAAGAAAACGTTTGCCGTTAGGTTTTCGTCATCTATTATTAACACTCGAAGATCCACAATCAATAAAACAATAATTCGCTGATTTGGCTCCAGAAGCTTTGTCTCGAAGTCTTTCTAGAGCTTCAATGTCTTTTTCTTCAACCGGCGTCTCGAAACTGTGGGTCTTGAAGTAATTCATCACTTCCGTTAAATACTGTTGACACTGATTGGCACTGATAATATTTTGACATTCATTTTTCTCACTCTCTGGTTCCTTCAAGGTAGTCTCCTGTTCAACAACAATCATCGGAGCAGTTTCAAAATTCTCAGTGAGGCTTCTATCCGGCTTGTCTTTATAATCATCATTCAATATAACAGCTTGATTAGTTCTCATGTTATTCTGAGCATACTCAATGACATTCTGATCGTCAAATGAACACATCGTCTGGTCGTCTCTCTCAGACCAGAGTTCAACATCAGTTCTGCAGACGTTTTCGAAATCCTCGATCGTGCTGCAGATGTCGAAAAGCTGTTTCATCCAGATGGAACCGCCATTCACAATCTTGAATTTGTCGTATCCAAGATCAGAGTTCAGCCTCGGCATGTTAGCAGACAAAGAATGTGAGAGCAAGAGGTTCCAGTAATCCTGGAGCATGAAAATATCATCCCAGGCATGCGCAAGTAAATTGAAAACGTCGACTAGTTTAACTTCTTTCAAGCACTGAATAAAATCTGTTGACTTTGGCTCCTGGAGTAAACGGCAAATTTTGGAAAGGAGATGAAACCTGTAACGTGTTTTTATCGATTCCAAAAATCGCTGATTCGGTTGGATGATTGGCTTGACGTTACTCGGAAGGAAAAAAATCGTGATTTTATGTTTTTCAAGAACTCTTTTTGGAGGATAAAAAGGTGCTATGTCAAGGATTAAAAGCACTTTTCTCGGAAGACTTTTCTTTCTGAGATGCATCGTAACCACAGGAAAGAAAACGGAATAGAACCATTCCGTGAAAATTGTGGAATCTATCCAGCCTTTAGGGTGCTGTTGGTAATAAACTGGAAGATCTTGCGGTGCGATTCTGGATTCATCTGGAACTTCTGAAGTCCCGATGATCATCAGAGGAAATTTAAGTGAACCTGATGCGTTGCTACAACACATGAAAGACAAACGATCCGAGTTTTCCCAGTAACGCGTAATGCACTCTTTTGTCAGCTTCATGTCCAGTTTTTTTGTAGGAAGCAGTCGATAATTTAAGCCGGTTACGCCGCAGTTGAAAATTTGCTCTGGTGTGAAACCTTCATACTGAATCAGAAGCTTTAGGTGTCGAATAAATTCCATGGTTGCATTGTCTTCTGTCGCAGTTTCGGGACATAGTCGGACGTTGTACCTGGTTTAGAAATTTAAAAGACGTAGAAAAAAATCTAGTTCGTATCAGAAAATTTTGAAAACCGACGAACTTTATTGCGAAAAAATCTTTTCGAAAATGTCTCTCTAAAGAAAACGCTTACAATTAACATCGCTTGACTGATGTTGCTGAAGAAGTTTGATTTTAAAACGAAAATTTCAACAAATGCTAAAAATGAATTGTTTAAGTTTCATTCTTTTAAATGCCTCCATTGCAAATGAGGCGGATCGGTACAATTCAAGTCGTAGAATCTTTAAGCGATGAAGTATGTTCTTTTTAGAGACAATTAGGCGACCCATATTTATAATTCATTTTTCGATAATACTCTGTTATGAGCATATGAATTTTCAATTAAAAAAAAAAAAAAAACAATTTTTTCTTAAAAGTTGTGTAACTTTTGACCTGATTCAGATAAGTTTTATGCTCATTTTAAAAAGCGGAATTCCAGTGAATGGATATATATATATATTTTTTTTTTAATTTAACGGAATAAACAGTAATTTAGACAAATAAATTATAAGAACAAAGCGAATTTATTTAAAGCAACTGGAAAATTAAAAATGTGAAAAAGTCCCAGATTTATATTTCTCCGAAATTCTGCAAACAACCCAAAATATATTTAAAAAGTTACGCTAATGAAAGTATTTATTTGAGAATTTCCTAATTTTCTCTAGAAAAAAACAAGCTGTCGCCAAAAGATTCTATGACTTGAGATTGATACTGTCTTGTTCACTTTACTAATTGAATAATGCCTTACTTCTATCTTTCTGCTAGTCAGTCTCCGAAAATTCCTCAATTTAAATTTATAATACCTCAATTTCCACTGTTGAAGCCACTCGTTCGTCGGAGTGAATTCACTTCCTCCAATTTTCTGTTTTAAAACAATCGCTTTCTGCTGTATCATAGGTTCATTGACGAGCGTACCCCGATATCTTTCACGTAAAAACCATTGATAAAGAGCTTCGTTAAGCTGTCGTCTTCTGTCTAGTTCCGTGTTGATTGAATCGACATTAGTTGGTTCCTTCTGCACTTGAATTTGAGGTACCTTTTCTATTCTCTTCTTACTTTTTATTATATTTTCTAGAGCTTTAGAGTTCTTGAGGACACTATATGCATCCTGACTTTTCAGCATATTTGGTACTATTTTGCTGCTATTCTTATTATTAACTAGAATCGGTTTTTTTGACGCAGTTCCTTCAAAACTGTTTAGTTTATCATACCTCTTGGGAGTCTTTGTTCTTTTTGGATTCACATTTATCAACTTATCACAGCAATTTGAAGTCAGTTTTGCTCTTAGAAGCATTTTTTCCCTAAGTCGTTGACTACTTTTTACTGCCACTACATTGTTGCTTGATATTCTGTTACTTATCTCAGATTTTTCTTTTCGAACTGCAATTGAAGGAGGAATGGATTTTTTTACTTCCTTCCCTGCAAAAATTTCCATGCAAACTTCTTCATTGTCAATTATTTCCAGCTCTTCTTTAATTTTTACGAATTCCGGTGCATGTATTTCGTTTGCTGTAAGAGTTTGTTTTGATTAGAGCGTGAAAGTTAGAAGGTAGGGTATTGCCATAACCTCTCCAAAATAAGTTGTTATCGTTGGCATATTTTCTGAATATTTACCATGAGTTGTCTCCATTTTTCCTGATTTCATGCCGCAGCTTCGTTAATTCAATAAGAAGAGCTTTCTTCTCATTGCAAATGCACTTTCCCTTCAGAAAACATTCCGCATTTCAGAATATCTGATTTCAGCACAAAATTCTCACTTTTTTGACACTTCTATGAACTTCAGCCATGTTTTATTATGACAAGCGTGCCAACATAAAGGAAAATTTGACCGGTTGTCACCGTTGTTCTTCTCGACGAAAAATGAAATGTTTTATAGAACAAATATATTACCAGCAAGCGAACCTTATTCTCTTGTTAAATTTGAACGAAGGAAGATGACATAATGTTCTACAGCAAAACCCTTATGTTGCTGTAATTTCGTTTTCTTATTGGCCAGCCTGAGGGTGGGAAAATTCGAATGACTCTCTAAATCTGTAGTCAGAAAATTCGATTATCTTGAAGATTTGTACCTTTATGCTTTGAAAATTATAGGAAGGTAATCTTTAGGATTTACTTACTACAAAATTGTAGAAAATATGCTTTGGCTCCAAATTTTATATAAAAAAACAGATATTCTAAAGTGAGAGACTAGGAAACTCTATAGATGTAGAATAAGAAAAAAGAATTAAATTTAGTCCTTATTGTTTTCAGGCGACAAATTCGAGATAAAGAAGGTATTAACATCTCTTTTAGCATCAGAGATCTCTCAGTTAGCTAAAAGATGTTCATTTAAAAAACTATTAAAATTGATTGAAAACAAACTCTAGCATGCAGATTTATTTTCGTGCAAAAGTAGATACCTTTCTCTGTGAAGTAATTGTATGGTTTGCTTGTTAGTTGTTGGTCTGTAAAAAAAGATGTTCTGTAATTTTAAACCTTCCAAAGATGATAATATTTTCAAACCTTCTTTAATTCGCTCATTTAAATCAACGCCGTTTTTATTTGAATACCTAATTCTAATCCCAAAAATTATTATTGAGTAGTTGCGGGAATATATTTCCAACAGAGTAATTTTTGAAAAAAAGTTGAACATCTTTCAACAATCTTTTCTTAGAGTCATCCATGAATCACGTGATACGAATTGGGCGAGGAAAAGGGAGAGGGAGGAAAAAATAAACAGATCCTACGCAACAAAAATTTTCACTAAAAAGATAATAAATACAGCGACCGAAAAACCGAAAAGATCATTTTTCCACACGAAAAAATTAATTTTCAACAAAATACATAGGGTTTTTAAATGAAAAACATCAATTTTCAATCAAAAAAGAAATGGTAAAATTTTTAATAGAAAAAAAAATTTTGGACCAAGAAAAAGAATTTTCTACAAAATAATTCAAGTTTGAACCAAACAAATTTAATTTCCACTAAAATTATAAATCATAGATCGAAAATATTATTGATCAACAAAGTAGTTCAACATTCAACCACATAGTTGAATTTTAAATCACAAAAGAATGAATCGTCAACGAAAAATGCAATTTTTGAAATTTCAACCAAACCAAAATAGTTGGATGTAGAACTAAAAAGCTGAAATTACTACCAAAAGAATAAACTTTTAACCAGAAGAGACTTTTCAATCAAGAAAAAGGAATTTCTAATAAATGATATAATTTTCAAGCTAAGAAGACGAATTTCCTACAACACACTTGCATTTTTAACGAGGAAAGATTACATTTCTACGGGAAGAGATGAATTTTCAAAAATGTAGTTACATTTTCAACTAAAATGATGAATCTTCAACCGGAAAATGATTTTTTCACCAAGTAGTTGAATTTCAACTTAGAAGATCAATGTTCTACAAAAAACACTAATTTCAACCAAAAAAGATTGTTTTCAGCCAAGAGTGTAATATTAAAGTATTTGCTTGAAAAATAATTTACTACCAAAAGAAGGATTCTAAACCCACAAGATTAAAATTATACCAATCTCAACTAAAAGCTATACATTCCTAACCAAGAATGGAATATTTGACCGAACAAAATTATTTCAAACCCGGAAGCTCAATTTTCTACCAAACGTGACGAATTTTTAACTGAAAATGATAAATTTCTACCCAAAAACGGAATATTTGAATTTTCTGTTAGGAAATTATTTTCCATCGAAAAATAGAATTTCCAAAAAAAATAAACTCTCGAACTAAAATGATTAATGCTTAACCAACGAACGATTCTTTCCCCTAATGCTTGAGCTTTAAACGAAGAAAAAAAATTTTCTATCGAGAAGACGAATTTTTTTATCGAATAGATGGGTTTTTAATTAAAAAATATAAATTTTCAACCAGGAATAAAATAATTCAATTTTTATTTGAGAGAATTATCATTTAACCAAAGAAACTGATGTTCATCAATGAATGTTAATTTTCTACCAAAAAAGACCAAGTACAAACGAAATACATGATCCTTTAACCAAACATAAATTTTGAACAAAAAAGATAGAAAAAACGATTTTTCAACAAAAAACTCGATTAAAAACTAAAATAATGATTCCTCAACCAAAACAAATGATTTTCCAACCTACAAGTTGGATTTTAAACTAAGAAAATCAATTTTCTACCAAAAAAATGAATTTTAAAACCAAATAGATGGATTTTTAACTAAAAAAGATGAATTTCCAATCAGAAGTTAAATACTTGAATCTTTAGTTGAGAACATTAAGCTCCAACCAAAGATACTAATTTTCATCCGCGAATATTGATTTTCTGCAGAAAAAGATAAATTTCAAACACATGATTTTTCAACCAAAAAGAATATAGTATGACCAAGAACAATAGTTAGTTTTTTAGCTAAAAAATCAACTTGCGAACAATCAGAACGGATTTTCAATAAAATTCATCAATTTTATACCAAATGTTTCAATATCCAACTGAAGGGGTTAAATTTTTTGATTGAAATCATGCATCTTCAACCAAAGAATAAATTTTCAACAAAGAAGATAAATTTTGCAAACAAAAAAGTGAAATTATCAATCAAAGAAATTAATTTTCAACTAAAATGAAGAATCTTGGAACCAAAAATGAATGTTCAATTATATAATAAAATTTTCAACCAGACGAATGAATGGTCGACCTAGGAGATTATGAATTTTTAATTAAAATGATGAATTTTCAACCAAGAAAATAAATTTCGAACAAAGTACTCCAACTTCCAACACGTCGTTGAGTTTCGAGTCACAGAAGACGAATTCTCAACCAAAAATATAGTACACATTTTATCGAAAAATAATCAACTTCCAAACAAAAATATTTGGATTTTCTTCTAGGGTATTGATTCAGTTTGCATGGTTAAATTTTCTATCAGGAGGAATGATATGATAGAAAGACGAATTCTCAACCAAGGAAGACTTTTCAGTCGAGATAGAAAAAAAAATTCAACCAAATTATTGAAATTTGAAGGGTAAATGAAGAATTCCCTACATCTCAGTTAAGTCTTCTACCCGAAAACATAGAATGTCAAGCAAAAGGTTGAATTCAAAACCCAAAAAGGCAAATTTTCATCAAAACAGTTGAATTTCGTTGGAAACAGAAACAGGATTGAATAAAAATTTAATTTTCCCAGAATTTATATGAATGTTCGTTCTCTAAGTTTTCAAATCATAGTAAGATTTGGGTGAAGGGTTGAAAATGTACGAAAATCCCCTCACGTAATTTAAGGATGACTTCTTATGATATTAAGGTGCGTTCGCCTTTCGAATCTAATCTACAAGCGTGATCTGTACAACAATATGATGTGGATTCTAAATACATATCTACATTTGAATAAACTTAAATAAACTCCCAAATTACATTGGGATCCAAAATGAAATCGCTTGGAATATAAAGAAGTAACATTGACTTACCATCGCCAATGTGAAGTTGAGAGAGGCTAGGTGGATGAATGAGATCAGAATCAGCGGTGACGGCCTTTCGTACTTGACCAACTGCTCCCAGAAGCTAGAAAAACCACAATCAATAATTAAGAACAATTACGATCATAAGACACTTATCTTAAAAGTCGCATATGAAATAAAAAAAAATAATTGAAAAACACACGTTGCGGTTGCTTTCTCGCCATTTAGAGACTGCGGGTCCATCATTCGTATTCACGGCCACCCTCTTAGCGTCCTGGACCATTGGAGCAACAGCTGGAAAAATAATTTATAACAATATCAGACTTTGAAGTGATCTTTGAAACTAATGAGAGTTTCAAGAAAGCATCTTTCTTAATTAAAAAATTACTCTTAAAAATGGAAAATAAAGTATTAAAAAAATAGCCTTTCAAAACCAGTCAAAAACTTGTTTTTTCTTCTGAAGAAAAAGTTCTGTAGAAAATAATTTAAACTAAAAAATAACGTATTTGAGAGGAATTTATCCAATACTTTTCTGTATGACAATTATTTCGCTGAAGACTGCATCTTACAAGAGAAGATAAGAGTTGGGATCTTTCGACACCTTCCATAAATTTCCAACCGAGAGTTCATTGTATGAATACTTATTTGACCAAACATTATTTGCCAATGGCGACTCGTTTTCGAACAAACTGCCTTTTTTCCAAATTTCTATCTTATGAATCAAATGTTAATTTATTATAATCTGATGTAAAATTATGTGAAATTATGTAGATACAATAATTTTGACCATAAAAGACGAATGTTCAACTAGATACATTTTCAACCAGAGAAATGACTTTTTAACCGAGAAATATTTTGTCAATCAAGAACGAAATCGTTGCAGTTTTGAGCCTAAACGACAAGTTTTGTACAAAGCAGTTGAATTTTAACCCAAAAATATAAATATTCAACGAAAAATTGAATTTCCAACAAAATAATTCGAGATTTTTACCAAGAAATTCCGCAACCAAAACAGATTAAATTTCTATCAAACAGTTCAACTGTTAAATAAAAAATATGGTAAGCATAAATTTCTACCAAAAGATATGAAGTTTTTAACCAAAAAGAAGAATTGAGGAAAAGAAGTTGTATTTTTTACCGAGAGATTTTTTACTTAGTCAAGAAATAAAAGCAATTCCAACCAAATATTTGAAGTTTCAAGGCAAAAAGACAAATTTTCTACAAAGCAGTTGAATCTTCTACCTAAAAAGATGAAGTTTCTGAACAAAGGAAGATGTTTCAGTCCAGCGGAAAAAAATTTGAACAAAATTGTTAAAGCTTCGACTTTGAATGACGAATTTTCTGCAAAGAAATTCGAAAAAGCAAATTTTTTACAAAAAAGGTTATTTGCAACCTAACAGTTCGAGAATTTCATCAGGATACTTGATCTCAACTAAAAAAAGAACAGACCCTCTACCAAAACAGAATAATTTTCAAACACGAAAGGTGATAAGCAGAAATTTATATTGAAAGAGATGTTTTATAGCAAAAAGACCGAATGAAGGGAAAGGAGTTGAATTTTCAACTGAGGAATTTAAGTTCAGAAATAGATACCATTTCAACTGAAATTCCAAAGTTTTAAGTCAAAAAGATCAACTTCCTACCGATCAGTTAAATTTCCACCTCGAAAATAGGAATTTTCAACCAAACAGTTGGTTTCCAACCAAGTAATTCAATTTTGCACTAAAATAGTTGAACTTGACAAAAAATACGAATTTTTAAGGAAGTAGTTTAATCCTCAGCCTCAAAAGATTGATTTTCAAACTGGAAATATCACTCTTAACCAGAAAAAATTATAAGACGAAATATAAAGGGAAAGTATTTGAATTTTCAACTAAGAAATATTATTTACATTTCAGTTTAAAAACAAATACTATTTCAACTGAAATATCAAAATTTTAAGACAAAAAGACAAATTTCCTACAGAGCAGTTAAATTTCCATCTCGAAAATATGAATTTTCAACCAAAGAGTTGATTTCCAACCAAGTAATCCAATTTTGCACTAAAATAGTTGAACTTGACCAAGAATACGAATTTTTAATGAAATAGTTCAATCCTCAGCCTAAGTAGATTCATTTTCAATCTGTCAGTAGCACTCTTAACCAGATAAAATGATAGACGAAATGTTAACCAAAAGAGATGAAGTTTCAAGCAAAAAAAAACGCAACTTCAGGAAAGATTTGAATTTTCAAACAAGAAAGATGTTTCATTTCAGCAAGAAAAAACCATTTCAACCAAATTTTTAAGTATCAAGTCTAAATTACGAATTTTCTGCAAAGCAGATTTTAAAAAGCAAATTTTTGACATGAAACGTTGCTTCTAACCAAACAGTTTGAGATTTTACTAAGGAACTTGACCTCAACTATAAAAGAACGAACCCTTGGCCAGAGCAGACTTATTATCAACCAAATAGTTGAATTTTTAAGCAAAGAAAGCGATAAGCAGAAGTTTTACCAGAAGAGATGGAGTTTCAAACCAAAAGGACAAATTTAAGAAGGAGCTGGATTTTTAACCCAGAAAGATTTTTCACTTTTCAGTCAAGAAATAGAAACAATTTTAAACAAAAATTTGAAGTTTCAAGACAGAACAAAAGAAATTTTCTACAAATCCGTTGAATTACAACCCGAAAATATATATTTTCAAAAAAAAAAAATGTAAATTCCCAACCGGATAATTCAATTTGGTACTGAAATAATTGAATTCAATCATAGAGACAAATTTTTAACAAAAAAAATGAATCCTTAGCCTATATAGAGTGGTTTTTAACCTACCAGTTGCATTCTTAACCAGAAAAAAGGTTGGTATGAAAGTTTACCAAGAGAGATACAGTTTTAAAAAAAATCAAGAACAGAGTTCAATTCACAACCAGGAAAGATGTTTCAGTCCACCATCAAAACAAATTTTAACTAAATTGTTGAAGTTTGAAGAAAAAGAAAGTTCACATCAGTAGCATTTTCAACCCGAAATTCTAAATTTTTAACAAAGAAGTTGATTCTCCACCAAATATTCCAATTTTCTGCCAAAATAGATGAATTTTCAACTGAATTAGACAAATTTACATAAAAACAGTTGTACTTCCAAGCAAAAAAAAAAAAATTATCAACCAGATGGAATAAAGTTTTGAGTAAAAAAAAAACGAAACATGAAAAAGAGTTTTGTTTTCAACAAGGACAAATTTTTTCGTCGATAATAACACAATTTCAAAAAAATTGTTGAAGCTTCGAGCCTACATGACAAATTTTCCACAAAGCAGCCGAATTCTCAACTTGGAAATATAAATTTTCAACAAAACATTTGATTCCCTACCAAACAGTTCGAGATTTCAATGTCAAATGAAGAAGAAAGAGAATAATAATAGAATAATATTTAACCGAAAAAGATGATAGCAAAAACTGTTATCAAAGGGATAAAGTTCCAACTCAAAAGAAAAATTTGAACCTGAAAATATAAACTTTCAACTAAGCAAGTATTCCCAACAGAATAATCCAATTTTGTATTAAAATAATTAAATTCGAATACAACAGAAGGGTTTTTAACAAATTCGTTGAATTCAGAACCACAGCAGACTTATTTTACACCGAATAGTAGAACTTTAATTCAAAAAGGACTGCAGGAAAGTTGTACCAAAAGAGATGAAGTTTCACATCAAGAAGACAAAACTTGAGGGAAGAATCGAATTTTAAACCATGGAAGAAAACAATTTAAACTCAATTGATGAAGCTTCAAGTAAAAAAAGGCTAGTTTTTTACAAAGCTGTAGATTTTTCAACAGAAGATTGGTTTTCCAACCACAAGGTTAGAGTTTTTACCGAAATGGATGAATTTTTAACTCTTTCTCGTATGAGAGTTGGTATTTCATTACATTTTACATTATTGGAAATTCATCGGTTGCAACCTTAATTTCCGAAGTTCTTGAATTTTTGACAGCTGAATTTGTATTGAAAGCAAGCGTCAAGAATATTATACCTACATAATTTTTCATGAGAATCTAATAAATAAACATTTCAATCTATAAATTTTGGTTGAAAATGCCAATTTTCTTGATAGCGGGTATCAAATGATAGCCAAAAATGATGGTTCGAAAAAATGATAGTCATCCAATGAAATCTTAGTAGAGAATTTATGAGAATAACAGAAATCGCAACTCTGATCATCCCTTCGGAATCCTTGTGAGAAGAAAAATATATAGAATTTTTGCTTATACTTTTTGCTTTGTTCCTAAAAATTTCCTCGAAGACAAAAATATAATTGAACCTTTCAATCGTTCAATAAAATTAGTGTAGCCACTCATATTGTTGGATTAGGATATAAAAACCAAATTACCACTTTGGAGAGCATCAGCTGCCCGATTGACTCTCTCAATAAAGGCAGGATCTTCACTATTGTCACTTTCTTGCTTAGCAACAAGAATAACTCTATTAGCCAATCTGGCAATCGCGGAAGTATTATCCACCATCTTCTGAGGGTTATTCTTGGCAATTGCATCTTCACAGAGGAAAGAATGTTTTTGCATTTGCTCCTCGGAGGCTTTGATGAATGCTCCACTATCAGTCGCTTCATCGCAAAGCGCCCTGACTCTCTGAATCGTATCCGCGTATTGCTGCCTCAGATTTTCGAAATGTTCATCAGCTGCCTTGCTTTCGGGATAAGTCATTCGGATACGTCCAGCATTCACTAGCTGCGGAGTCAGGGACTCAATCTGGGAAGAACTGGCTGTCAAGGCTTCTGCTAATTTTTTGTTTCCTCCACTACCACCTGCAGCGACCATCCTGGCAGTTTTTGCAGCCCTGTTCGAAAAAGTCTGAAGAGCCAGGGTCTTATCGTTGAAGTTCTGTTCCCTGTTTGGAGTTCCTTCGGGAGCGAGAACGGCTTCTGTAAATTGTTTGAGAGGCGTCGTGATGTCAATGAAGTCCTCCACGACACGAGAAACAACAGCTTGTTGTATTTTGTTCTTTAACTCGTGAAGTTTGTGTGATAATTGACGAGCGATTTCCTGAGCTTGGGGACTCGATCCTTGTCCTCGGTTGCAGAGGTCCTCTAGCTGTCGTGATAGGCTCTCGACCTCGTCACATAGTTGGAGAATCTCCGCTTTGTGTATACCCGGAAGACCATCAGCTACCTGAATTTCAATTAAGTTTTGATTTATTATCAAGAAAAGTAGAATACAAAGAAAGAAATCATTCTTTTAAACTAGAGCAAGAAAGTTGGGTTTGTGAAGGCAGGGTGGCGATTCGGCGGACGATTTCAAATTCCCGGTCATTTCCCGGTTCTTCACGGTCAATTTTTTCAATTTTCCCGGTCAACTAGAAGTACCGTATTTATATATGTCGCAAAACGCAAACATTTTTTTTTATTCGTGACGTTCATTCTAAACATTCTTTAACACAACAGATCAAACATTGCAAAATAAATCAATTTTGAAAAGAATACTCAAATTTTCAACAAAAAATATCATTCTTTTTTCTACAAGAATTAGAACAGTTAAACTCACAATTAGGGAAAATCAATTCACAATAGCAGAAAAAAATGGATTTACAACTATTAGTTCATTTTTCAATCAAGAAGATGAATATTCGAATAAAAAGATAAATATTCAACTGGAGCACATCAATTTTCAACTATGAATTGCCGGTCATTTCGTGGACAAGTCGCCACCCTGGAAGGGTAAGTTACTTTTTAAAAGAAACTACAGTTAAATCGCGATATAACGCTTCCCCCCAACAATAAAAATGTTCAATTGAAATGATGAATCTTCAATCAAAAAAATGAATTTTCAACATAACTTTTGAACAGAACAGATTTAAATGTCGTATGAAGAGCAGTTGAACATGAATTCTTAAATTAAAAAATTCTCATGGATTTGCCTTCCAATTGATGGAAGGCAATTGAAAAAAAAAGAAATTCCTCATTTTGCTCCAATAAAAAAAACTTTTAACGAAAGAGTTGAATTTTCAGTCAAACGAGAAAACAAATCAACCAGTTCGTTGCAATTTTAAGCCAAAAAGAGGAATTTCTGACAAAACAGTTGGATTTTCAACTACATAGTAGAATTTAATTCAGAGAAATGAACTTCGTACTAAGAAGAATAATTTTTCACCAACAAGAGAAAAAGTTTCAACAAAATACGTGAATCTTCAATTAGAAACAATCAATTTTTTACATAATTCGAAGAAGGCTAGATTTTCGATTAAAAAAATTATTTTTCAGAGAAAAAAAAAATTATTTCTCAGTTAAGATAAATTAAAAAACGAATTTACTATCAATCATTCGCAATTTTAATTCAAAAAGACAGTGGAGGAGAATACAGCGCGTACAAAATAGCTTCTCTTATAGGGATGCCATGTATAGGCCAAGGGCATACAATATGAATTTCGATCCAAAAATGAAAGATGAATTCACAACGAAAAATGTAATAATTGTTATTCCAACAAGAAAAGATTTTTTTCTGAAATTGAAAACAGGTGAATGCGAAAAATGTATTTTCAACGAAAGAGTCGAATTTGCAGTCAAGAGAGAAAGACAAATCAACAAGATTATTGACATTTGAATTTTTAAACCGCGAATATGAATTACAAACCAAAGAGTCAATTTTGAACAAAATAACTGAATTTTCTACTTAAATTAATGATTTTTCTATCGAAATACTTGAATTTTATCCCAAAAAGGCAACTTTCTAAACGAATGGATTGATTATCAAAACTTCTAAATTCTAAACAAAGTAGTCCATCTTTTTGACAAATAATAGAATTTTTCACGCAAAAGGATGAATATTCAATCAAAGAGAAGAATTTCTGAATAAATTGATGAACCTTCAACTGGAATAGTTACATTTTCAATGAAATAATTAATTTTTAACAAAAAAAAAAAAAAAAAAAAGAAAAAATATTCAACTCTGAAAATAACTTTGCTGTTTTCTAAATGTGTTTCTATATATTTTGGAAAATTGGAATTCCAGGAAAAGAGGAAAATTGAAATTTTCGTATAATATAATATAAATTTAGATGGCTATCTGCCGCAATTGAATATTTGGCTTAAAAAAGACTTGAGAACTTAATTTATAAAGTAACTAAGAAAGTAATGACTTCGTTAACACTATCGTTACCAAAAAAGTAATTTGAAAAACTAGCTAAAAGAAACACGTTAATTTACATAACTGATTATCATAAAAAAAGGATACACTTTTTTTTTAACTAGAGCAAGAAAGTAGAATATTTCAGGCATGATCACAAACAAAAACATTAAATTTTAACAGGCCGTCTCACTGCTAAACTTACACCCACGAGTTGATGATTCTATCCATTTGTACCAATTCGGAAGCAAGAAGGAACATTAAAAAGCTCAAAATTACAATGTTAAACAAGCGAATGGAAACAGTATATTGTGTATCAAGGGCGTAGAGTTGAGAATGCCCATCTGTGAGGATTTTCAATCGCTCGTCCATGATAAACACGATATTTTTTGTCCATAACCAGCATCCAAAGTTTGCTTCCAGGGCATGTGGAGCGGGCGCAAAGTAGCATTTTCCACCAGAAGGCTAAAGAAGCGGGCGTGAAAACGCTGCCTTACACCTGCTTCGTCTCCGAGCATCAAAAGTCCCCTTTTCGCACACTTTACGTGCAAAAAAAAAGTATTTTTGCGATACAGGTTGGGCGAAACGATTTTTACCTTCTTTCCTTCGTGTACTATAAGGGCGATAGCTTTGCGACCAAGTCCCTTGTCGTCGTGTTGTGGATTCAAAAGCCATTTGTTGGCTTGTTCAAGACGACCAGCGACTGTATGCGCTGCCTGAACTGTTCCAGATTTATCAGCAGCCACGAGGGCGGATGCAACATTCGAACGGAGCTGGTTCAGTTTTTCCTTTATTCCTCGAGCCAGTGCTTCTGCCTGAGGAGAATTACCTACAAAAAGGAAAATAATTTATAATAACTAGCAATGAATGTCCCTGGATTTTTATTTTCTACCATTGAAAATATTTATTTACAAATCCACTTCCTAACCATTTTTTCAACATTGAGGGTTCAAACACATTTTAAAACAATAGAATCATAATCAACACAACTTTGGATCGAAAGCACTCAGAATTGAAAAATTCCAGACGAAATATTCGAAAGCTGAACAATTTTATTAGAAAACAGTTGAGTAGCATTCATACTTCAAATTGATCAAAATTAAACATTCTTTTTATTAAGGAATCTCAAAGTAAAATGATTTGATAGTAAAATGTCGGAATCAGGATACTATTAAAGCGTTCAAAATTAAATAATTAAAAATCTAAAACTTTAAAATAAAATAATTTTACATAAGGTAAAATTTTGTAAAAGGACAATATTCCAAATAAAATGAAAAGGAATGGAACATGTAAGATCAATGAAAAGAGCGTTCAGATCTGAAGATTTTTACAACAGCTCTTAAAATTAGAAAATGCTGGACAGAAATTTAGGAAATTAAACCATTCCATTAGAAGGAGTTGAAATAGTATCATTTCGAATTAGAAGTGATCCAAATTAAAAATTTTTTCTTACTTGAAGAATCTCAAGATTGAATGATTTCAGGGTAAAATCAAAATGTCGAAGATAGGATAATTACAAAGCATTCAAAATTAACAAATTGAAAATTAAAAACTTTTAAAATTTTTAAAAAGGACAATATTCAGGAAACTCCGCACCTAAGTAGAATTAATATAGGAGAAGATATCTGTTAACAACCTTAAAATTTTTTCGAACAAGTATTTTTGCTCAATCAAATTAAATATCAATTTACTTCAAATTGAAAGTAAACAATAAGGAAAAAAAAATCAAATAAAAATACACAACTTTCTTGCATTATTCTATGAGAATATTATCATAAATAATAATACATTGATTAAACAATCATGTTTGTAAACCTTCATTGACCGTCACCTTTGTCTAACTGAAAAGTCGAAATTAACTGAAAAATTCAGAAAAAAACCGCGTCTTTCTAAACCCATTTCTGACAGAAACTGGAAAAACTCATTTTTTTCACTCTTGGGGTTTTTTTGGGACCGTACAAAATAGACTTATGGGCCGATTCTTGGGCTAATTGTGAAGAGAAATATTGAGTTTCAACTCGATTCAATTAATATTGAAAATACTGAATAAAACTCACAAAAACGTATTTTTTCCTCATGGGAAATACGCGGTAATCTTCATTGTTCTGTGCCACCTCAGATATCATTTTTTCGAAACAAAAAAATGCATTTATTTTTTATTTTGTATTTCCGAACAAAATTCTGTGCGACATGCATGAAAATTCTGAAAAAAAGTTTTGGACTACCCATGTGTACACTGTGCTTTCGGACCGTCACCGTTTCACTGGAAGCGTCACCGCTGTGCCAGTTCATAGCGCGTCTATGGAAGTCTCATTTTTAATTAAATGAATAGTTTTAGAACAAACCTTTGCCTTGTTGACGAAGTTCGCAGAGAGCATTCGTCATTGTTGTAATTTCACCAGCCAATTTCGCCATTGGCTCAGCCTGAGAAGGTGGAAGGTAACGATCTGCCAACCGTTGAGCCTGATCAATTATTTGTCGAATACTCTTTTCTCCAACACCTCCTCGCAAAGCGCTTCCATTGTCGAGCCAATCGAAAGCCTCCCTTATCCTTGACTCTATTGCACTCTGAGCTTTCTTCAGAACCTGTTAATTTTTAATAAAAATCAAAATAGTTTATCAATTTAAATTTCTATATCGGCAACGCCACATTGCTGCGAAACGAGATATTGACATTCGAAAAGTTCCGAAGGTTATACTTATTGACCGATTTTTAGTTTCCTTCTATGAAACTGAAGAAAATTTAGTTTCCAAGAGGTCAGTCGAGGCTGAATTTAACAAATACTTTCCAAACATTAGTTATTCAAATTCAAATATGACGAAAAGCCAGAATTTTTTACATTTTTCGACCTACTTTAGTTGGTTTATTGATATTTTCTGAAAAACATATAAAATAAAAATTTTGTTATAAACGAATTATTGGAGAAAACTAATATTTGCTGCGTTTTCGGTGTTTGAGTCTATTATTTCTACTTCTTTTGTCGCTGAATTATTTTAACTTTAACAACAAATTTTTCCAATTTATTGTTTAAATTCGGCCTAGACAGTTCTCTTGGAAACTTAATCAGGGTATCTACCTGAATTTCGAACAAAATTACCGGATTTTCCAAGGTGTAATTCATCTTAAAAAAGCTAAAAAGTGACTTGCGTTCATACTTATCTATTTGCATTTTTGAATTTGAATACCAATTCTTATTTTATCGGCTTAGATTTCACAGTTTACATGAAATTTTTTTACGGAACTGAACTTTAAATCTCTAAAATTTGAAGTCGGAATATATTGCATTTTCTACTACAAAAATTGATTTTTAATAAGCAGATGCATTAACAACCAAATAGTTGAACTTTCAAGAAAGAGCCCAATTTTCAGGAAAATAGTTGAAGTTTTATCCAAAAATCAGGAATTCAACGAAGAAGCTGGATTTTTTACCAACAAAGGATATACTTTTGATCACCTGGTCGAATTTTCAAACAGAAAATATTAAAAGTCAACTAAAGATAATACAATTTCCGAAACGGAAAGTTGAATATCCATTACCGAAATTCATGTTCAGCCAACAATGATGAATTTTCAACCAAAAAGGAAGAATTTATGGCAAAACAGTAGAATTCTTCAATCAAATAAGATGAAAAACATGAATGAATTCGAAAAAAAAGAACTATTATCTACCAAAAGACTAATTTTGAATAAAATATATGATTTTTTAAGGAAGAAAATATAAGTTTTCAGTCAAACGAGGAGTGGTTAAATTCTTAGTTAGGATGAATTTGCAACTTCCATTTTCGGAAAATGGAACATATAGTCAAATTTTCAGATGAGAAAATTTAATTTCAGGTAAATTGGCGAGTCCCCGAACCAACAAGAAGAAAATTCTTGCAGAGTAGTTCAACTTTGAATGATAAATTTTAAACGAAACAAGTGATAGTTTATATTTAAACAAAAAAGAATTTTATTTGAAAAACAAAGACAGTTGAATGCAATTAAAACAGACAAATTTTTAACAAAGTAGATGAACCCTCAAACAAAACATATCAATTCCCGAAGAAAAGGTCATATTACTAACAAAGAAGAATGAATTTTCAACTAGAAAAGATCCATATTTAAATAAGGAATATAAATTTTTGACCGGAACTAGAATGATTATATTTACACATGAAACAATGAAGAGAAAGAAAAAATTCAATAAAACGGTTAAATTTTCTACCAAAGTGATGAAGTTTCAACAACAAATCAATTTTCAATAAAGGATTCCAAAATTCAACTAAAGAGTTGAATTTTCAGGCGACGAAAAGGATTTCCTAACCGAAAAGAATAATTTGCAATAAATAATTTTCATTTGATTACAATGTCTAACCGAAAAGGATTACCTTAGATTACAAATTATCATCAAAATACATGAATATTTAACAAGCTATTTAAATTTACAACCAAACAGTAGAATTTTGACCCGAACGAGATGAATTTAGGTCCAAGAATATGAAAGAAGACACCCGAATAAAAAAAACATTGACTTTCTTCTAAATTGGCATAGTGTGCTTTGGAATCCATTCTCATCAGTGTTCCGCTCACTTTAAAATCGATTCTTACTAACTAAGGTACTATCAATCAAATTAGGCCAATCAGACAACTGATTTATCAAAGTTTCATTTTGATAAATGAGTTGTCTTATTTATCTATTTCTTTAATAAGTTGGAAAGTTTCGATAAAAAGTGGTGGTGCGGAAGTCCTTTGTAAATAATTCTTTCTTAAGTCATTATAAGTATTCAATAGTGTAAAAGAGGCTTTAGTTAAACATAAAGTTGATAAAAAGTATACTTTTGGAAGCGTTCAAATTTAAGCACGTTTGGAAAAATTCCTTGACCTTTAAAAAATCCCCTCACTTATTCCCTTGACTTTCCCTGATAAAAAAAAAATGCCCTGAAAATCCCAGGTTTTCCAGGTGAGTAAACAGCCTGTCGATTCACTTTACTTTGACAAAAGGAACTTTAAAATAGTTCAAAAAATATAACCTCTGGAATTTTTCGAGCCCCAATATCTCCTGTCGCTGTACTCTGACACGGTCTCCTAAATAAATTACCGTCAAGTGGTCAGCGTCCCATTCCTCTTCATCGTAGGTCGTCAATTGGAGAACGCGAATTATTTCATTCAACTCGTCGGACATTCGACCAGTAAGGTAATTTCGATTTTCAGCTGCCTCCTCTGCTCCTTTACCACCGTGAGAAATTATGTGAATGAAGATTTTCATCGAACAAATAAGAATTGGAGCCAATGTCTTGACCTGAGAAAAACAAATAATTTAATTAGTGAGTTCTATTTAGGGAGTATTTTTTTCATAGCACATTATGTAACAAGAGGCAAAAGGAACAGATTTTCCCCGCGGGTGGGTTTACTTCTTGTGAGGGCAGTAATTACCCGAGGAGAAAATCTACTTTCGTCCCGTGCTGCACATAGTATTTTATTCCACTCTCGACCGTGACCACCTATTGGCCACCCAACTTTTAACCATCAATTTATTATAAAACGAATATTATTGTGAAAAATTGTGAAGGAAAAAAATGTCGATATTATTTTCGCCACGTTTATTTTTTTCTGAGCAAAATATATTTATTGGGCAAAAGTTGGACATTTTGGCTGAGTGTGGAATCAAATGATTTCAATTACCTGATCAAGACAGCGAACTAGAATTTCGCGATGGACTTGATGAGTTAATTCCTTTTCACGAGCGCTAACTTCCCTCGAAACTTTGCTAAGGCACGGACTGAGGTTCTTTAAAAATTGAACCAGGTCTTCCATCGTTTCAATAACTTCTGATACTGCTAAGTAATCCAGGACTCGTTTGCATTCTCGAATAATTTTACGCACCTCGCTTTCGTCAAAACACAACAAAAGTGAACTTGTTCCTTGCAATATGCCACGGGAACCCTCAATCAATTTTTTTCTGAAATGAGATAAATATATTTCTTGAAACTTCAAATCAATCCAACAGGGCTTAAGAAAACACAAGAAAACGTTCCTCCAGGTGCATCGATAACAGGCCTCACTGACCAAGAATGATCTAAAGCAGGGTAAATTAAGAAATTTTTTAACAAAATAGAGGAATCATTCTTTCAAGTGAAATTGCAGCAAATGCCATATTGAATCTGTTTTGAAATACTCTGAATTCCGAAAATTTCAAGTAGAATTAATGAAACAGACAAGTTTTAAACAAAATAGTTGAATTTACAACACGAAAATATTAATTTTCGAAAAAACAATTGAATTTCAAAAAAGGACTTCAGTTTTATAATTAAAATAGAGAAGTGGAAATCCGCAGTTTGAAAAAACTATTTTCATCCAAAAAAGAAAAAGAATTTTCAACAAAATAGTTAAATTTTCAACGGAACAATCTATTTTCAAACCGAAGAGATGGATATTAAACTAATGAAATGAAATTTCAACAAAGCAGTTGAACTTTGCACTAATAATTTGAATTTTTATTCATGTAAATTGTTTCTCCACCAAAAAAATATGATTTCACAACAACAAAAAAGATGATTTTTTAACCAAATAGTTGAATTTTTAAACGAAAAGATTTTTTTTTTTTACAAAGAAAGAAAAATTTTATACCATAAAAGACGAAGTTTTAACCAAAAGGTTAACTCTTAAACAAAAAAAGATCAATTGTAAACCAAGTATTTGCATTCTTAACCATAAACAGGAATTTCTACAATAAGAGATGAATTTCCAAACCAAAAGTACAAATTTTCAACCGAAAAAGATTTCTCATTCAATAATGGAAGAAACGTTAACCAAATTGTTGAATTTTCAAGACGAGAAGAATATTTTCCTACATAATATTTCATTTTTCAACGGAAGAGATGAATCTTCAATCAAAACAATAAACTTTTCAACAAAAATACATTGATTTTCAATCAGACAGTTGAATTTTTAACTTAAAACAAATCAATAAAACAGAATAACTTTTCTACCAACTAAAAGAAACAAACTCCAAACCAAAGGAAACCACTTTTGACATAATATTTAAAATTCTGATCGCAGTAGAAAACCTTCAACCAAAACTTTAATTTTTAACAAAGCAATATAACTTTCAACTAAATAGTTGAACTTTAAATGGAAAAAACTTATTGCTCAACGGAAAATGCAATTAGCTAGTAATGAAGCCACGAAATATTTTTCAGTCAAAAACAAAAATTATTTCAACCAGAGCAGTTGAGCTCCCAACTAAAAAAAAATAATATTTAACCGAAAAAGATTTATCATTCAAAAAATGGAGGGAAAATTACCCCAATTTGTT
>WSXT02227790.1:0-16460 GCA_011762715.2 Neuroterus valhalla | reverse complement strand
CAGATCAGTTCTATAACTATGTTCTATATTAGTTACAGAATTGAATTCCAGAATTGTTACATACTCTTACAGTAACAACGTTACAGAACAGTGTGACCTTTATGTTCTGTAATTGTTATGGAACACAATTGTAACAATGTTATGCATAAATGTTCCCTTCTTGTTATGTAACATTTACAGAACGTATCCACTGGGCAGTGTATGTTTCCTCCCCTTCATTCTTTGCCTCACAGTTTCTTTCGGGAAAACATCACTTTCTTATGATGACGAATATTTTCTCAACATGAGAATCGATTCAACAGAGGGAACGAGAGATGTTGTCTCGAAAAAAACTGTGAGGCAAAGGAGGAAGAGAAGGAAACATCCACTGTAACAAGCAAATTGTTTGACTCAATTTACAATGTGAAAGGCGAGGGCACGCACACGAAAAAGTCACTCCGAATCATAAATTAATTTTTAATTTCGTACAACAAATTATACAAAGTACAATTAAATCAGTTCCCAATGGACGGTACGTCGTGATCATGGCTCCTTGCTGCACTGCGACGCAGAAACCGCGCACCAATTTCTTTCGCTCCACTTTCGACAATAGCTCATTTTGAAGGGAAGAAGTAGAACTTTCTTTTGAAAATAATTTTGGAAAAAAAATTAACGGCCGCACTTGGAGAAAAACTCAAAAATATGTTTAAATTCAAAAAATGAAGCTCAAATTTTTTTTATACAAAATCATTGCCCTCGCCGTAAAGCTGGTGAAAAAACGTTCCCAAAACTTCCATGCAAAAGTTAATTTGGATAAGTTTTGTGGAAGTTATGGTTACTTGAGTATCAGCGTGCGGGGTGAAAAGTAGAAAATTCGAGCCCCTGCAGACTGACAACCCGTTGTACAAGAGACGTCCTCTTGGGGGAATTAAAAGGGGTTCACTAGGACAATAATTTCACGAACTTTCAAGAAAATCGGAGACAACAAATTTTTAGGCGGGTACACTTGACGAATTTTAATCGAAATATCCCTTCATTGAAGAATAAATCAAACAAAAAATATGCTAAAAATATTAATGTGGAAAAATGGTTTTTTCTCAAATCTGAAAATTAAAGGTCGCGCTGATTTTCTCTGAAGCAAAACCTTCGCTGAGATATTTTGAGACTTGAGGCCTAGGACCTGCCCGATTTGAAATGAATCCAATCAATTTTCGAAATGTCAATTTTGGATTTACGTATTTGAAACTTCAACTGTTTAGGAATATTTCATATTTTCCAAAAACATTAGAAGATGAAGGATGATATTCCAAACTCGGAATTTCAAACTTTCAGAACTAGATTTGGGGGTCTTAAAAAAATACTCTCCAATAACTGAAAAATATATGTATTGAATTATAATTTATATAAAACACCTTCTCTTGTCGTCTTGTGCAATTTTTTCTTGATGAGAATCAGAATAGTTATAGTACTCTTTCTCTCTCTCTCTCTTTCTCTCTGCAGAAAGTTGTTTCTGTATGTATGTATACATATAATATTTTATGTGAGGTAAAAACTAAGTACTTATACAAAATATGTAGATCATTTTTTGGGATTTTTTTCTGAGAATATAAGGACACGTGTTTCAAGACATTCCGTATTAATTTACATGTACAAAGTGATTTTCTTACATAGAACAAAGGTATCATAGAAACACACGCGCCAGTGCACTTTTGTAGGAAAGATATGACATAGGTACATTCGATTCTTTTAAAAAAATTAACACCCTCAAACACTGTCGCTCTTGTCGAGTTTACCAATGATTTTCTAAATAATCCCCTAACGTTCGATTGCTATTTATTGACTAGTGGTGACAGTAGTTAACTACTAAATACCAGGAGAAATACGATATTACTAATGAGTTAAAAGACAACTTTTTCACTCCTTGAGCCACAGAAAAATACTACCTTTTCAACCTTATGATCTAAGTGCTCTTTTTATATTAAATATCGAGTGTCTTAAAAGTAGGGTTTGACAATAGAGAACTGGCCAACAAATTTCTCTGGAATACTGAGTAAGTCTCCGTTGATTGCTATTTATTTCAAGTTAATCATGTTTCATTTCAGTCTCGAAAATTGAGTATCGATTTGTATAATATATACATAGAAAATTGCGAATATGCATTGGAAATAATTCCTAAATATTCCAGACAAGTTTCTTGTTCAGTTTGACTCAAGAAAGTAAATATTCATTATAGGGAGTCATCAACTTTGAGAAACGAGTGAAATCAATTCAAGCACGAAGTTGAAAATTCTGAGAACTTCATCAAAATATTAACACCAAATTAAATAATAAAAATTTGTGATTCTCCTGAACTGATACTACTTCTTGATGTGGAACATGAAATGTTCTTGCACGGCACTCTATTCTTTAATGAATATTCTCTAAATACACTGCAATTCATACTTTGATTCATTTATATAACTTTGATTTCGTTTCATGATGTTAATTGCATGGAAGATAGGCATCAGTCTCTGATTTTATATTGTAACACGCATTTAGATATTTACATAGAAAAGAGCAAACGATAGCTCGCTGCAAAAATGTAATAACTCATCTTTCACGTGATTTCGCGCAAGAACATGGAACTTGCCAACATCACACAGCAGGTCAAAAAAGTGACTCTGGACAAAGTAGTTCATCACTACAAAGAACAATTGAGAAAATGTTTGCAGTTGCACCTACAGAAGAAACGAAATTCTATTATTAAAATGAGCAGTGTCTACTCCTAATAAAAAACGGCTACTCACAAGTAAAATACCTTTCACTCGAAAGAAAAACTTGTGAATTAAATGAAAATTGTGGGTTGTAGACTGATTTGTTCAGAGAAAATTTCTTTCTTCTCAACTGTTGTGCAACTGTACAGTTCTTGAACGCTTTAAAAATAAACATTCATGAAGTTTACACGTCGCAATTGAGAAAAAGAGCCTTTTGAATTACATAAATTTTCAATTGATTGGACAGAAAAGTTAATTGAAAATTGAAAATTGATTCCATTTATTATTCATCATCGATTGAGTAATCGACGTCAATATCGCGACGTATTTTTTCTTCTTTGCGAAAAAGAAACATACTCCATTCGTATCGGTTCATCTAGTTACAAAAGTACACAATTTTAACTTTCGCATTCATCATCGATATGCTTTAACTAACACAGCTCGCGGGTGTCTAATATTCGATAAACAATGTCCCCTTCTCTTAATACTACTATTATAATTAGAACTCACTTAACACTGTTGATAGTCAAAGAAATTTGCTAGTGGCACGGTACTTTTGTCGTTTGACTTATTGCTTCTAAACAGAGAAAATGTGTTCAATAGTCATCACAAAAAGTTTTCTAGAAGTCGGACATATAGGTTTTTGGTAACTCTAAATATTCATTTCAAGAACCTCTATACTCTGAATTGTAAAAACTAACGTCTGAATTGTAACGATTACCAAAGTCGGAGTGGATTGAAGTGCGTCCGCTTCGATTTTTGTAATCGTCCGATTAAAGAGGTTTTCGAAATAAATATTAAAAGTTACCAAAATCCATGATGTTCAACTTTTATAGAATTTGTTGTAGTGGCCACTAAAAAAAATTCTTCGAGCGAAGGGTAAAGCAGCAATTAAAGTACCACAAAAGACTTTGAAACAAAGTACAGGAAATGAGAAGAGAACGAAGGAAAGAAAAACTAAAGAAATATAAAAATTGAAGGAAAATATAAATTGATGACAAATAAGATCTGTGTGTATCATTTCCAGACGGTCCAACACCACAAAAACCTAACCTTTATTTTATTGGTTCAAAACATGGACGTAAGAATCAACGGGACGGTTTACAAAGTCCCATCTTAGGCGAGCGGGTTGATTTGATCGATCGGGAGAGGTGAGGTATCCCCACTCCCTTGGAGGGCGCCTTGACGATTCTGGATTGGCGTTGACTCACTCGGCTCACTGGGCACGCTGAGAGCCCTCCAAGAAAGTGGGGAAGGCATGCGTGGTGTGCGCATAGAGATATTATAGATAGAGGAGACAAGCCATACGCTCTCGTGTAAGTGGAAGTGTCCGCAGGCAAACTATAGCAAAAATTATTGGGTCTAGGCTATCTCTGTCTATAGCGCATATGTTAGAGAGAGACAACAGTAACCCACGACTCTTTCTGTCTCTTTTTGTCCCATCCTTCTGTCTTCTTTCTCCGATGACGCGTTGTGTGCTGGCTTGCCTTCTCTATCTATAATATCTCTATGGGTGTGCGTCGTTCCCCTTACTTACGCGTTGCCAGACCCTTCAGGTTTGTACTCCGTCCCGTAAATTCCTTATGTCCATGGTTCGAAACTATTTGCACCAAATTCCAATCGCTACGCGCTTCGAACTGATTACCAGAACTCATTGTAAAACTAATTACTAATTCTTTACTCCTGGAATCAATTCTAGTGATTCCAGTCCATGCCAATAAATATAAAAATAATTCAATCAATATCCTGATCGAAAGTAATTTTCACAGTCCAAATAAAACATCAAGTCTTTCGAGTTGCTCAAATTATGCTTTTGTAAAGCATATTGAACAATCTTTTGGGATGCTTAAGCGACATAAATACAATTATAGAGCTTTAAATACTAAAAGGACTTTCGCATTGAGAGGATGTTTCAATCGTGTCTTCAAGATCCTCAACGATTGCGAGTTGACAAATTTGTTTTGGAATTCTTTAGATGGCTGATTAGAAGAATACGACGATGATAACAACTTAATAAGAATCTGCGCCCTGCCAATTCGTTTTAGTGTTCCAGTTACCGCAGCGTGTTTGTTAGCTGAGCAAACGGCGAATGGCCTTTTTATAAATATATATTATAATGAAACATGGCGTAATTTTTTGTATACCTAAATACTTAGTCAATTTCTAACTTTCCGTAGGATTTCGACCCCTCTATCATTTTTCCAACGAAATTCTTAGTCTAGACTATATTATATGTACCTAATGCGGAGGAAAAGTCAATTTTTTATGAAGCCCCTCTAATTGCTAATTTTCCCTAAGATTTTTGCTTCTCAGTGAAACACATCTCCATCGTGATACCTGTGTTGGCACTGTTCCGGTGAAATCTGCTCGAATCGCTGTTTTCTCGTGGCTTGCGTCTACCCAAGTGTCTTTCGACCCATTTCAACATTGTTAGGACAGAATCTGTGCTTGGCAAACGTCGTTCGGCGGATGTGCGAATAATATGAGAGGAAGCCACGCGGAAAGTTGCTGCCATACCTTTCAGGGCCTGAGAAAACATGAATTATTGTTTCAAAATTAGAATTAAGAAATTCATAAATTGAAGTTTCGACAAATTTCCCCAAAGGCCAAAGTTGCTTCAACCATCCATTTTTTTCCTGATATACTCACCCGCATCGCATCTTCATCCGTTACATCATCTCCTGCATAAATTATTCTGATTCTTTCGCTCCAGTCGAGTCCAAAAGCTGTTCTAAGAATGTAAATAGAAGCGCGACCTTTATTCCATTCGACCGGTGGTTTAGCTTCAATTGCACAGTGTGCAGAACAAGCCTTGAATCCAACGCTTTCAATCAATCGTTTCGCGTGTTCGATCATCTTAGGTCGACCCTCCATTGGAGTCTCACGGTAATGGAAAGTCAGCAAAGCTCCTTTGTTCTCTACCCAAGCACCGTCCTTGCACAACTAAATAAATTACAAAATATAGCCAACTATTTGCGTTCAAAACTTGACGTTAGATAGGCATCAAGTCAAATCTCTTCTAGAATTCTACTCCTATTTCTTCGCATCACCCGCTCTCTTATTTCGTAATATATCCCTTACATTATTCGACAAAGAGAAGAGGGTGAGGAGGCGTTGAGAAGTATGCAGGTCGAAATTCAGTAAAAGAAATTTAAAACAATAAAATTTCTTCCAGATAAAAATGATTGAGTATAATAACCCAAAATTAAGTTGCGAACTCCAAGTCTTTCATTAGTTATGATAATGCAAGGTATAGAAGTAGAATACACTTTGAAGGGGCCTCTTTGTCGCTTGGACAAAAAAGTTTACGTAATTGTAGTATGGTTTCCTGGATAGGCCGGTGGAGCACATATAGACGGCGCACGCGCATGCGCATTCGTTACTTCGCTTTACGCGCACTGCTCTTACGACAGTTCTGAGAGGTACTTGTCCCTCTAAACTAACCTCAAAGTTAAGATGTACGTTAATGAGAAAGCTCGAAAACCATACTCTAAATACATAAGATATCGTGTGTCATGGCAGCGTAATCTTCTTACGACCAAGCGTGAGTTTGCAAGAACAAGGCTAGATAGGCGCTCGGTCGTAAAAAAACTGCTTTGCTGACATGGTGCACCATATACTATTTATTCTTTTCAATGGCTCTAAGAGACCAGGGAGGAAGATTCAAACTTATCAAACTCGCAGCAGCATTTAGTGAAACCAACCTGATCTTGAAGAGCTTGCATCAATCCAGCAACCTTGCCCTCATACTCAGCTGGCATGGGATGAACAAATTTGCTTCCATCAGGATGCAAAATTTCAAGCCCATGATTACCAGCATACGTTATTCCATCGATGCCCACCATGGATTTGACGTTATTCACATTCCTGCCCGATATAATCGCGATGTAAACGTCCGACATGTTTGATAATCTCTGCAATACATTTTTCGTTTCCAGGGGTAGAGTAGCCAAGTCTGGATGCGTCGCAATTGGAGCGAGCGTACCATCGTAGTCCAACAGAAGAGCTAACTTGTGATCATCGCCAATATACCTGGGGGACATGCGCCATCATTTGATCGTTACCCGGCTTTCATCATGAGTTAGGTCGCAATCGCTCGCGCGGGGCCCGCCTGCTCCCAAAAGCATTTTTTCTCACTATTCAACCCTTGTCTCTATGAAGCCAAAATTAACTATTTCCCGGTTAAATTATTCAATTTCGAATGAGATTTATTTGGAATCTTCCAAAATAGACTGAAAGATTAGTTGCACTACTTCCAAACCATCAAACTTTCCATGTTCTTTTGATAAAAAGACAATGATAACCGGAAATGATCGCTTAATAATGGCTCCCAAAGACCCCAAGTGCCAAGCTTTCAAACTGACTATACCTTGAATTCATGCTGAGTAATGGCTGCTCCCACGAGGCGACGTACCCAAACTCATGCTCATAATTCATAAGAATATTTTAAAATATACAGCGATGTTATAAGCTTTAAATGTTTTTCCTCAGCACGGAATTTCACCACCGTTTAATTATATGCGTACGTCGTTATTAAAGCAGACTACTTTGTGGTTATCAATAAGGGTTAACTTTAGACAGAAATAAGTTTGAACACAGCCTTATTGACAAGCGACAAAGTGGGCAGTTTCAATGAGGACTTACACATGCATATGTACTCCTGTGAATATCCCGCAGTAGCACATGCGCTGGTCGGGCCCAGACATGCACATTCCTTAACTCAGCTGGTACCTACTTGCTTAAATAATCATCAAAATCGTCCATTGTGACTGGCTGCATCGTGGTTGCTCCTACAGAATCCCGTTCTTCAAGTGAACCCATGACTTGGAGGAAGGACTTCATCCAGTAGTTCACGTCGTACATTTTCTCGCGACGTCGCAAGTGGTTCATTCTCAAAGTTCTCTCGTCTTCAGGCATCGTGAGAGCTCTAAAATATTTGGCAATTAGACGATTATATGCAACTGGTAGAACTATGATACACGATTCCATAAGTTTATATCTGAAAGTATCTCTTGAGTGAATCATGTAAGCTGAACACAATTCTGATAGCTTCAAAAATGTGCTTCTCCCACCAAGTTTTCGAAGAAACAGGTACTCATTCCCTAAAAGTCTTATCTTCTTCAGCTATTTCCTTAAATCATTCATCATTATAAACCGAAAGGAATGTTTTTCCAAACTAATAAAAATTCAACGAAAATCGTTAGTTTCGATTTTTGAAAAAAGTTTCAAAAAATTGTAACTGCAATTATATTCAAATGCTGTTTTTCGGAGTTACGACTTCGTTCAAGCCCCTCTTAAAAATTGTATGAATCGATCAGGACTATTTTTTTTTTTTTGAGAGGTGGGGCATATAATATCTGGAGTAGCCTTATGTGCATAAAGTCATACACATAACCTGTCCTCAATATTTGGACTTAATTGAGTAATTTATACCTGTGGATGACTTCTGCAGCTTCGTCAATTTCATAAGGATTGCAAATCAGAGCTTCGTGCATCATCTCGCCAGCTCCCGCGAAAGGAGAAACGATAAGGACACCTGGTGGTTTGTTAATCTGACAAGCGACAAATTCTTTGGCGACTAAATTCATTCCATCTCTCAAGGGAGTGACCAAAGCTACAGCCGCATCTCGATAAAAGGCAGCTAGCTCATCCTGACTCACACAACCATATATGTAGCGAATCGGAGACCAATTGGGTGTCGTGAAGCGACCATTTATGCCGCCTATCAACTGGTCCATTTCCAGTTTTAGATCCTGGTATTCGCGGACGTCTGTTCTAGATGGCACAGCGATTTGTAACATCGTAACCTGGGCAGAAATTTTTGGAATTGAGGCGGAGAATAGGAATCATTTGGTATTAGTTATTAAAAAACTGTGCTAGAATTAGATATCGATTTCATGTAGTGGAAAAAATTTGAGATTGTATTTACCTCTTCTCGATGTTCTGGATGTTTTTCCAACAGCATCTCAAAAGCTTTCAATCTATGGACAAGACCTTTGGTGTAATCGAGCCGATCCACTCCCAGGACTATCTTCTGATTCGTGAGCATAACCTTGGGTGCTGTTTCAGCCAATGAACCAAATCTGTCGAACGGAATGCCAATAGGAAGTGGTCGAACTCGAACTGTGCGACCTCCATGTTCTACAAGAAGATTCTTGCGATCCACTCTGCCACCTAAGCTTCGTTGACAACAGTCCACAAAGTTGAGACAGTAGTCTTGAATGTGGAACCCAACCATATCACAACCTAAAATTATTCCAGTTTATTCAAGATTGTCGTTACAGAACAAAGATGTTGAATAACAAATTAAAATTAATATTATACACACACGTGGGGATCCGCATGGAAGGGGCCCTTATGGTCGGTATAGAGTCACGTTTAGAGTCACATAGTCGGGTAATTACCCTTTGAGTTAAAAAATAGTTGGAACTTCGAAAAACTGCTTTTCGAGAAAAACGCATCCAAAGTTGGTGGGTGCCTTAAGCGGATGTTTTCTACTTTTTCTTTTAACGTGGAATGCACCCGCTTCGTTGCTCTGCGGTACATCAGTATTGTCCTGATATATTTAGTATAAATCCTATAGTATCATCCCCGATAAATACCCGAAAATAATAGTTTTGATTCTGAACTAGAAGAACGCGAACATGTCCTACACTGAAGCCGGCTATAAGGACCCTTCTTATACGGACACCTATATATGAGCATGATTATTACGTTAAAGCAATTATTCTTTATAAAGTGACAAAAATCGTACCTAACATGCCCTGAAGAATTTCATCGGCCCAGGGAAAGAGTCTAAAGATATCCCATGGAGGGAAGGGAATGTGGAGGAAAAATCCCAACTTTAATCTGAGATTCTTTTCATCTGCCGCTTGTCGTATCCAGTTGGCTGCTAACATCAGATGGTAATCGTGAACCCAAACGAGAGGTGTTCCAATTCCCTGGCCAGCTTGTTCTTTGTGAATAAGCTCCAGAGCCTGAACCTGTAAAAAGGAGTAACAAGGGACATTTTAAATTTGGAATAATTATAAATGGTAAAAAAGTATGGATTCTAGCTTGAGTTTTTTTTTCAGTTTTCAAAGTGGGCAGAGGGTAGGAGACAGCACCTTTGTCACTTAGGCTAGAAAGCTCATTGTACCATAACCCGAGTTTTATTCTTAAGGCAGTACACCGAATCCCAGCACATTCACTGAGTTTCAGATCTTGGTGTATTCGTTGATACCAACGTTCTGGAAATATACCGGCTGAGTGCTAGGCGTGCTGTATGACACAGCGAAAGATGCAGACCTCTTTGGAAGCAAAGTGAGCCTCAAGACTATGCCATCCAGCAGCCTCCCTGGCCAGGCTAAGGTGGACGGAGCGATCCTTCCTGAAGCCATAAATTAGATGCCCATATTCGACGCACTAGCATGTGTGCAATGCATGTGTGTGTGTGTGTGTGTGTGTGTGTGTGTGTGTGTGTGTGTGTGTGTGTGTGTGTGTGTTCATTACTGAAAATCGGCTGGCGACCAACTAACGATAGCCCCCTGAACATGGAGCCTCGACCTTTGGAAGTCACCAGCCTGTCTTGAGGAGAACTACTGTTTAAGATGGGTTCCGTAGCATCAAAACCCTGGTAGAAGTACATAAGAAAATTTCCATTGTAAGAGGCACAGGGATCGAAGCCCAGACCTCCTTTTTGGAAGCCGGACGCGCTCTTGTTAAACCACCAGGACTCTCAGCTTAAGTTACCCCAAAGAAAAATCTATAAAATGAGTGATTCAGAGGAATAGATATATAAATATTTTTCTTACAGTTTTAGCAGCGAATTCTTCATTGACTTTGCTGTAAGCTCGCCAATGATCTGCGATAAATGTTGCTCTATCTGGCATGGAGTGGAATAGAGGCCAAAAGGTACCATTGCAACAGCCATTGTAGTAGGAGTCAAAAATCCCAGGTTCCACATGCACAGCTACCACCTGGAAAAGGAGATTAAAAAATCTATATAATAATGTCAACATGATATTAGAGTTTTAGTACAGCAGAATATAATATACAAACATAATAATTACATTGAAGTATAAAAAAAAAATTCCATCATACAAGCATGTAGAACTGCCTAGTTTGCGTACTTTTCGCATAATATACTATTCCTACTCAATGTCTTAGAAAAATGATATTTTTTAAATAAATCTATCAACATCCATCGCTTCTTGTTACTTTGATTCATTGGGCACAAAATAATTTCCAGCTCTTCGGCAATGGCTTGTGTTCTTTATGAGTCGCCCTAATCAAAGAAACTACAAATATAATTTTTTATTAATATACCTCCTTGTTTCGGAACAGAAACATACTATTTGTACTATTGCAAAACTAGGACATATACCCTACTGTTATTATTGTTAATTACCCCCCCCCCCCGTTTTTGTCAAATGCCCACTTTTTGAGACCCCCTGAACCCGAAAACAGGTTTTTACGAATGTGTATGTATGTATGCATGTATGCATGAATGTATGTATGTATGCATGATGTACGTATGTATGTATGTATGCACGTATATATGTATGTATGTATGTCTGTTAGCACAATAAGTTTCGAAAAATCTAATCGATTTGATTGGCCTTTGGTACACTCTTTCAGTGTCAGAAACTGAAGGTCAAGTTCGTTAGCTAGCTATTTTGGATGAAAAAACGAAGGGAGGGAGCATTTTGAAAATTTTTTTGACTATTTTTCCGAAACTTAAAAATTGTAAGTACAATTTCTTGCACGTAAGAAGTAAAACAATTTATCCTTATCATTTTTTCCGAAAAAAAAAAACAAAATTGGCAGAGTTATGGTATATACAAAATTAAAAAATGTAAATGAATATGAGAATTTTAAGCCAAATATCACACGATTGAAAAGAAAGTCAGAGAGAAAAAATGTTTCTTCTTTGGAGCCCTACAAGATCGTAAATACAACTTTTTAAATTTTTTCAGAAAATCGAAAATTCCAATTTTGGTCACATGAAGAATAATGAAAAATAATTTGTGAACTCGATAACTTTCGAAAGAATGATCATATTCGATCGTGCTTTGGCACCCATTTGGAAGGACCAAAAAGACAAGTCGGGTTCGTTAACCAGCTATTTTGGGTCAAAAATGAAAGAGGGGAATCATTTTGAAAATGTTTTTGAATTTTTTTCCAAGACTCAAAAACTGTAAGTACGGTTTCTTGCTGTAGGTAAAAAGTGAAACAATTTATCTCCATAATTTTTTTCGATAAAAGAAAATTGTTAGAGTTGTGGCATTTTCAAAATACGAAAATATGAACGAAGATAAGAATTTTTAGCCAGACAACGGAATATATGAACAAAAAATATATGTGAAAGAATGTTTATTTCAAGAGTCCTATTAGATGGTCCTCACAACTTTTTGAATTTTCTCAAAAAATCGACAAATAAAATTTTGGTCACACGAAAAATGATGAAAAATAGAAAGTTTCAATATTTGGTCAAACTATACAAGGCACGGGAAAATATAAATGAACAAAAATTGTGCATCAAAAAAAGATCCATAAATTTGTTATCATTTTTCCGATTGGACGCATAGTTTTTGCTTAAATCGTACAAATCAAAATAAAGCATGAGACAATTATATTTCTAGAAAAAGTACACAACATATGAAAAAAATTGGGCAACAAAACTTCTCTACCGTTTCGGACGAATTTTGGTCGAGTGCGCAGCACGAGACATGCGATGAGAATGTATTAGTCAAAGCCGGAGAAGCTTTAACAAAAGAGAATTCACAATCATCAAATTCAAGTAGACGACACTTCGCTATCGAGTTTCAAAAGCTCTGATGTATGCAAGTGTAGGAAAGTACAAAGACGGAGCGCGTAGCGCGAGGTAAATTCATAACCGAGCGCGGAGCGCGAGGTCAGTTTATCATTAGCGCGAAGCGCGAGATCTAACAGACGCGCGCCCTAGGCGCGCTCAAACATCGGAGCGAAGTGAGCCGCGCGTCACATATTCATATTCGTGACTAAAATAGATATTCTGACAAACGCATTCATATTCACTACTTTCTGTATCCAGCTCAGTGGTATTCTTTAGCAACTAGGAACTAGAAATTGTTAAGCATTTTCACATGGACTTGTTTAACTGCGCTGGGTGTCTATTTGACCTTTTTCAACAATTTTTTCCCCATTCATAGTTATGTTATTTACCAAATGGAAACTTTTTCAGGAGTGTCCTCAATCAAATCAAAAAAACTTTTTTTCAATCACCGCAAATTATTCTCTGCATGTTTCTATGTTCGGAAATCCGAAAATGTACCTAAAATGGAGAGATGAAGAGAGTCGTAGAAGAGGCCTGGGTCAAATAAATGGGGACAAAAGAAAAACAATCCAGAACCCCTAATCGGAAGTGCATAAAGTCCAACGTAAGTAATCATATCCAGAGATAATTGTATTCTTACTTATGATCCTCCCCCTCCCCTCTCTCATTCTCTCTCTCTTTCTCTCCTTCGCAAATGTGATATGATGCGCCACGCCTTCTCTATTGCTATTCGTTAATTGATTATTATTTCTCCATCAGTTTTAGCTCATTAAAGTGACCGCTTTCTTCATGTTGAACTGCTGGAAAACACGATTCAAGGATTGACGCAAATCGTAATCTTCCTAGCGATAAACTTAACGTCCGTCAGTCAGACACAACTATATACTTCAATATTAGCTGACAATAACGAAGCTCTCTTTATCTTTATTGTTCTCGAAAAATCTAACGGCCAAGTTCCTCATTGAATAAATGAAATTATTTCAAATGCAAGCCTCAGCAGTTTCCTCACTAAGATAAAAAAATATTAACTTTAGCAAACTCAACTTCAATTTCCTTCATTTTTAGAAACAAACTAACCGAAAAGCTAGAAACAAGTGAAAACTACATTAGCTCTCGTAAATGCGGTCTTAGCTGTCAATTTACAGTGGAAATAATGAATAACTTCTCTTATCAATTTGGCTCCTACTTTGTATAACAATGAGTGCAATGCCACCAAAAGGTGATTTGATGCAAACACTTCGTGTGATTTAAATCTTATTCTAAAATTCAAACTCTAAATGAGTAGAATTGATCGAATCAGTTTCCTGATTATATTCTTGGCGGAAACTTTCGCAAATAAACGTGCTTCTTATTTTCAATAAACGTCATCATGTATGTACAAACTACCCATTTTTTAATAGCACTGAAACAGAGATTTCGACGATACATCATGCATGCATAATCCTAGTTATTTCAACTATATGGTATTGATCTCTCAGATTAAACCGTGCAGATTCGTATATTGTTTTGGGCATACCATTATGATTACCAATGGGTACATATTCAACTAGACTAAGAATATTTATCCGTGAAATATTTACTTTTTTTTTTATTTATCCTATATTGTACTCGCAGTTATGGATTTATATGACTGAATCTTTCATATCAGAGCTAGCATGATCCATCTATACTGGGATAACTGTCATAATACAAGGCAGAAAACTGTTGCATCAAATGATAGGTTATCAACAAAAGTATTTGTAGTTATTTTTAAAGAATAAATATATATGCAACTAATGAAAATATAAATTCACTGACTTCAAACCAAGTTTTTCGAAGTTTTCTACATAGCCTGGCCACAAAAATCATTTTTTTATATTAACGTAATTGGGGGTTATATTTTCATTCACCCTTGAACTCGAACACATTACCCATCAATTGAAACTAAAAAAAATTTTTTCTAATGGGATACCTATCTCTTATTTGTGATATAGACTCGCGCAACACGCAGGATATGAATTACTCCATCCTCTTTAGGGATAATTGAAATTAAAATAGACAAAAATAAGGTAAATATCGATTTGAAATTATGATTAACTTAGATACAGGATGGAGTAAAATCATATCTTGAAAATAGCATCTTATTATTGCATGAATTTCAAACTCAGCGATGTCAAGTAGTCGATCTTGCATGTATGCGGTTTTATTTTTGTCTGCAGTCTATTTACAGGAAAGTTATTTTTACTGACAGCACAAGATTCACAGTGAATTCAAAACGGAAAGTAACCATAAATAAAATATTTAAGTTTTCTTTTCTTCACATATTCTCTTTCAATTGTGTAATATTGAAATTATATCAAATATAATATTCAAGTAATAGTAGTAATTCCATTCTATTGTAGTTATAAATTTTATTCAAGTTTATTGATTACTTCTGTGTTTATAATTACTGATTTATTGATAACAAATATAAATTATGATTATCATTTTTTCTGCTTAGAATATTATAATAAGGTACGAGCCTCTATGTCCGAAAAAAAATCAAATTGAGTGAGATCTAGTGAAGGGAAGTGTATATTTGAATAAGCTTTTTTAAGGAAACTGATGAAAATTCGTGTTAACCTTCTGCTTTTTGATCGCAACTGATTTGATTAAACAAATATTTGAAATATCATTTTTTTCGTGGTCAAAGTGAAAGGCCTGAATGCTTGTAAAATGTTGACCCTTTTTTGGAAATGATGTAATCAAAGAAGAAAAATTAGAAATGACTATCACGAAAGCGGAAAAATGGAAAATGCCTGAGAAAGCAATTAGAGCGATAGAAATTATTACAAATTCAAAAAATTAGTCCTGTGATATTTGACTTCATGCTCTTAATGAATGACAACGTATAAGAAATTTCCCAATTCAAAATTCAGTCATCAGATGAAATATAATTGAATTGTAATAAATAAAGCAATGAAATTTAAGAGATTCATATCTTGGAGTGTTAATTAAATTTGAAAGTGTCAGAATGATTACCAGTCGCATTATTGTATACTTCATACGTTCGACGCATTTGTACCTATTCCAGAAAGATTTTGTTTTATTCCAATGAAAGAATTATTTAGCTATATTAATAAAAAAGGTTTTCAATTTGGTTCAAATAGAGAAATATTATAGAAATTCAAAATTTACTTACAAAATAACTGTTGTTTTCGATCGATGATCCACCCATATATTAATCTTATAACAAATCGATTTTTTTGTAAAAATGGGCAAATCATTCATTGGATTATAACATTTGTTTATAGTAATCGTTAAATCAGGCGAAATATAGATGATGTTTCAAGTTAGATTATATTTTTTATAACATTAGTTCACAATATTGAAAATAATGCTTCTACTACAAACGCGAAGAAACCTAAAAATCGACGTTCATCGATCCATTTTTCCAATTAAAATTTGGAGGAAATCATAATGTTTTTTAAAATTCGTACTTTTGAACTTTTTCTTAAACTGTCTTTGGACGTGTTTCTCTAATTAACCTATGTTTTACGAAAGTTGTGATAGATTGTGGTCAAATCCTGGGTATCTCAAACATAATAAATGCAAGGCTCTGGTTGCTAACTTCTGTTGTCGATCGCTGGGTCTTTATTGGAGTTGTGTATACCGAGTAATCGCCAGGTCCATCAAATGTTTGAAGAAATTGCAGAAGTTAAGTTTTATTAATTTTTTTCGTGGAGAAAAACTAATTCTGAGTATAGAAGAACCTCACAGTGAATAACAAACATCTCTTTATTATTTTGTTCAATAAAAGTTGAGTCCTAGTTTCTCCTGTTATGATGTAAGAATTGTAGAGTTTTTCTGCTTTATTCAGAGGTCTCCTGCAAATTTTTTTTTCCTAATGTTTAACAACGCATTTTTCTTTTTCACAATCGTATAATCGACTGCAATGTTTCTCTAGCTGGTAT
>WSXT02227779.1:0-16462 GCA_011762715.2 Neuroterus valhalla | reverse complement strand
GTTCAACTAATCACACACATCTACAAAAGCGGGGGGCGGGGGGTAAATTTTACACAAATCTAATACCTTCTTATAATGATGAGAATGTAAAAAGGAGAACAAGGGTGTTTTTTTCTAATGGACAACCACTCTTCACTTCCAGAAATTTATCAATAGCGATTGTCTGAAGTTTGGCACTAATGGTTTATCAATCCTAAAAATAATTGATGTATTTTTGATATAATGAAAGTTGTACTTTCCTTGTAAATATGAATTCCGTATGATTCCTCACATTTGTGTGAACTCCTATATTATTTTTTTTTGTAAAATTGATTCGCATACATGATCATTTCAAATGAGCGCGCCATCGAAAGCTACTGTATCAAAACAAAACATGGCTGCCTATTGAATTCAGCTTGCATATGATTAGCATTAGCCTTTGCGAGTATCGTTCTCCTTTCTATGATTCTAGGGGAATTCCATTTTCAAGATTTTATATTAACCTAATAAACTTTTCATGTACTTCTAACTGATTAATCTAACACAAAATTAATTATTATCGCAGTACTTGAGTGCAGCTTGCATGTAAACAATGCTACGTGTATCCCATAGGCAGCCATGTTAGTTGGTTCGCTAGATGGCCATCAGGTCTCGCATTGCAACTTTAAATTCCCAATAACCTTTCTTACTTTTAATGTATACCAGTACCCTCGGATTTTTACGAGGTTCCTCTTTCGTCCCCTTTCCTTGATTTTTTCAAAGGGCGCCATTACCATTTGAGACTCTGCCGAAAAGCGGAGAATCCCATTATGAACATAAGAAGAAGAAACTTGATGCATATTTCGTGGCAAGTAACCATCTTCTTCCGGAATCGTGAAAGCACACGATGGCGTCCTATCTGAGTTTATCCACGGTTCACCAGTTTCCAAAACTCCGTAAGCTCATTTCAACTCGCGTTAGAGTATTATAACAATGTCGTCTTGCAGAAGCATTGGTATAGTATGGCAAGGTTTACTTGAAGCGATCATCTAACCAGTAAAGGAGAGTCTATTTTAGTCTCTAGATTCCAGTCTCTGGAGTCTATCGTATTAAAGGGATCAACCACATAACTTCTGAAGATACACACACGGGAAAAAATTTCTTGAGGCGAACGAGAAAAATCTAGAACATCGTGACTTTAGGAACAGAGGAGGTTATCTCTCATTTTTCATACTTCACAGTACATGCTTTTCAGACTTGGATGAATTGTACATAAACTTGTTTTCTGATAATGAGAAGACAATTTCCCAGGCTGATTCCGGAAAGGATAATCAGAACACAGATACGAGATCTGATTTTGGAAATGCCAAACTTCCAGTTGAATAAATTGATTAACCTTGTAATAAAACATTGCCATTCGTCAATCCTAGTAGTAATGCTGTCACTCTGGACAAACAGATTTTAACTGTTTTCTGAGTCTCTCCGCTCGCAAGCTCTGATGACACTTTCGTTTAAGGTCAAGAGCATAAGAGAAAAGAGTTCTCATCTGTCTGTCCATAGTAAGAGCATCACTACTTGCCTTAAAAAATTATGATATTCAAAGCTATTTTGAATATCGAGCTGATTCTCATCTGATTTTGATTGCTTGCTTGTAATCTGACTACGTGAAATTAGAAAGCAGCTGCTGATCCTATAAATTTTTGCTATGCACATTTACTTTCATCAATTCAATCTATTTTAAGATTGTTTCTTAGAATATAATACGAATCATACCAAGAGATTGCATTTTACTACCCTATGGTGTTTTTACCTACACTTTCTCAAATAAGTGAATTGTCAAACTTTTTCTATTTAAATATGAAAATCATTCCCGGATGACGTTTATACATTCGTGGGTAACCATTTCAGACTCTGGGCATATTTTATACAAGACTTGGGTTTTGGAAAGAGACATGAAAAAAGAGAGAAGCTAAACACAAAATATGCCCTTTCGCAGGAAAAGGACTGAAGTGAGAACTATGTTTGCCTTAGGGTGGACTTACCTACGAACAAGGGTTTGTATATCAGGATAAGAAAGGAACTTATTCCTTTGCACCGACAGAGTAGGAGGAGCAAGAGTAGATGAGAGCCGGGAGAATCGCTCTATCGAAACTGAACGCGCGCAACCCCCTCTACTTGGTCCATCCTACTCTGCTCAGATTCTCCCGACTCTCGCTTGACACCGCGGATATAAAAAGGCGTGTATAGCGACCGAACGCCAAAACGATCAGAGCTGGACATCCGCTCTGATCTAAGAGGCGGAGAGCTAGTTCCTAACCCTTTGTTCGTCTGTTCCCACTCTTTCTTTTCTCGTTTTAACTGGACTACTGGCATATTACTAAACCGGTCCCACATATATTAGGCTTATTTCATCAAAAAAGAATTGAGCTATTCATTCACGTTTGCACGAAAGTTTTCTTCCTCGTTTCAGGATGAATTTATTATCCCCACAAAATATTCTCCTATTCTTAGCCTCACCTTTCAAAGTTACTAACGTAAATATCGATTCTCTCTTGCAACATCAATGGAAGCTTTTTGTTTCATTCTAGATCTATTATTTCTGATTTTCCCCAAACAGAAATTATTTGTTCTTTGTTTCAGAGGACTAGAATTTAAACTTATGTTCCTAAAAGGTTAATTGAATGTCAATTATTTTTAAAAAATATTCGTTTCTCGCGCCTGAAATTTTTTATTCTGATAACATTTTTGAAGACTGGAATTTTCCAATCAAGTGGAGAATGAGCTGTTTGATACCTGACAAGAAAATGAGTACGTCAACAAATAATTAGAAGTCTTTTCGCGTGAAAAAGTAATTCATCATTCGAGAACAGTCCTATTGAACCCTCCAATGAATTTATTAGCTGATTGAGAAAATCGAACTTTGGTGGAACTTGCTTGGTCAATGTTATTGACTAATGATTTTCCAGCAAAACTAGGCTGAAGCAGTTCTAACCGCAGCGTACTTCATGATACGAGTCGCAAATAGACAGGAAAAGATAAGAACTCCGTATGAATATGAGGCACATCGTGACTTTAGAACCATAGAAGGTTATCTCTCATTTTCCATGCTTCACAAGGCATGCTTTTCAGATTTGGGTAAATTAAATATAAACTTGTTTTTTGATATTGAGAAGGAAATATCCTGGGCTGTCCCCGGGAAGGACAATCAGAACACAGATACGAGATCTTATTTTTGGAATGCCAGACTTCCATTTGAATAAACTGATTAACTTGTGATGAAACATTGCTACCCGATAGCGGGTTGTAATCCTAGGAATTTTTGTTATGGTGTCATTAACTTATTCTTGTCAAATAAGTGAGATATCATCTTTTGATTCTAAGGTGACAGTTTATCAAATTGAAGGTATCTGTTTACTAAGGAATGGGCGAAACGTCCTTTCATTTGTAGAAGACCCTATTGATTGCTTCGTTCAGGTATTTTTAATTACCCTTGTTACACGGAGCCTGAACAGAGCAGATGATTTCAATATTAATGTAAAAATTAATCTGCTGATGACGTTCATTCATTTGTGGCTCACCATTTCAGACACTGGCCATATTTTATCCAAGACTTCGGATTTGGAAAGAGACATGAGAAAAGAGAGAAGCTAAACACAAAATACGTCCTTCCGCAGGAAAAGGACTGAAGGGAGAACTATCTTTGCCCTAGAGTGGAATTATCTACAAACGAAGGTTTGCATACCAGGATAAGAAAGGAACTTCTTCCTTCACGCTGACAGAGTGGGAGAAGTGAGTGCAGATGAGAGCCGCAATAATCGCGCCAACGAAACTCGAACGCGCGCATCCCCCTCTACTCGATCCTTCCCACTCTGCTCCGATTCTCCCGACTCTTGCTTGACACTGCGGATATAAAAAGGCGTCTTTCACGACGAAACGCCAGAACGACCAGAGCTGGACATCAGCTCTGATCTAAGAGGCGAACAGCTAGTCCCTCACCATTTGTTCTCACTTTTTCTTTCCTCCTTCTAACTGGACTGCTAGCATACCAGTTAACCCGTTCCGCCTATATTATGCTATTTTCATTGAAAAATATATTAACGTTTGTGCGAAAGTTTTTCCTCTCCTTTTATGATGAATTCATTATTCCAAAAAAATATTCTTGTATTTTTAACATCACCTTTGAACGTTTAAACGTAAATACCGATTTTTCTTCGCAACATCAAGAACAGCTTTTGGTCTCTTTCCTGATCTATTATTTTCGATTTTTCCCCTAAAAAAAATGATGGGTTCTTCATTTCAGAGCCACGAGAATTCAAACTTTTTTTTCTAATAGGTTGATTGGATGTCCATTATTTTCGAGAAATATTCTTTCCTGCACCTGCATTTTGTTTCTTTCTTTTATTCTGACAACATTTGTAAAAGACTGGGATATTCTAATCCGTACGAATCATGGTTTGGATAAAAACCTGACCTATCTTATTCGGGAGTTCTTGGCGCAGGAGCATAAAGTCATGTTCGCGAATAGTTTTCAGCTCTCAGATCCAAGTGCAGGTGATATTATTGTATCAAAGGATGTCCGCTTTAAAATAGTTCTAGCTAGAGAACTTGTACAACTTGTGAATATCAAGCAAGTAGCTCAGACGAATACTTCTACCCGAACCAGATTGCAAGAGAATCATATAGATTATACTGAAAACAACAGCGATCCAGACATTGATTCCTGCAAGTCTACTTCTAAATCTCTTTTTGTATCAGGAGGGTCTCTAATCACTTAAATGTCCAGAAAGCCATCTATAGTTGCGCAGAGCACAACTGGAGATGAATATATTGCTCTAACTGGAGCTGAAAAGGGAGCAGAATGGTTAATGCAACTACTCTAAGACGTCAAGTGTAATCCACAGCAATCTGCGGTAATTTATTGCGACAATCGATCCACAACAAAGTTGCTGCGGAAGATCGGATCTTATTCTCAAACAAAATACATCGATTCTAGATTTCACGTCATTAGAAACCCCAATGATGAAAACATTATTGATGTTAACTCTGCACTTATAACGGAACAAGCTACAGATATTTTAAATAATAATTTATTGGAACCAGAGGTGTCCAACGCGTGAGCAACGTTGTAAGTAACTGTGTGGAGAAACTCAAGATGATAGAACGACATGGATGAAGAGAGTTGACAGCAAGTGGGACTGCCTTATGAAATAGAATGCCCTCAACTCTATGTTTAAATTGATGACTTGAAGTTTTCTGCAGTCTTTTTCTCGGCTCTTAGAGAACTTCAATTCTGATCTTCTTGTTATAGATTGTTCAGATGATTTGATGTTAAATATTCATATTCCTCCTTATGAATATCCTTGAAACAGGCTTCAGTTACCAGGACTGGGAGTAGAAGTACGGTGTTTTTTTTGTGCGATTTTTTTCGGCTATTCAGGAGGGAAAGTGGAGTAAAGGAGGTGAAAGTGTGGTGAGTAAAAAAGTGAAGGGCGTGAGATTGAGTAAAAGTAAAGGGTTATTTTAGGTTAGAGTGAATTTTATAAGAATTGTTAGTTTGTCCAGTAGCGAGAGGTTTCAGAATAGAGGCAAAGCAGGGGATAGGATGGAAGTGGAAAAGTGGAGTGAAAGGTATAGTTTGAGGGATAGTTCTGAATGTGAAACTGTAGTGAGTAGAAGGAGAAGGAGCTGATATTCAAAGAGGTTGCGTTTCTTATCCAGTGGATGAGAGCGGGAGAATGCCTTTGGCTCAGAGTTCGAACGCAGGGCGCAAGAGAAGCGAGATTGACGACATAGAGAGTGGGAGCAAGAAGAAGATAGAGTCGAGTGCTAAAAAAGGTAGTGTCGTCTCACACGAGACGACGGTAAGGAGAAAGGAAAGAGGATAGCAATAGAAAAGAGATTGAATATATTAGAAGCAAGGGCAGATCAGTGTATAAAGGGGATGAAAAGTATTGAGAAAGTGAACAAAGGTACACGCAGGATAGACACGCATGACGCGCAGAATGATGATAAACATGTACAAAGAAGATATACATAGATAGAAAGACAGATAAAAGGAGAACAAAGGAAGAAGAGAAGCAAGAACGCAGTGATCAAGGGGATGGAAATAAAAGCAATACAGGAGAAAGAGAGGTGAGGAAAGTGATGAGGGACATTAAGGCAAAAGTAAAGGTAAAAACAGTATGGAGAATAGGAAGGACTGATGAAGGGAAGATGAGTAAACGGAAAGATGAGAATCTCCGTCTATTTGACGTAGAACGGCGAGGTAGTAGTCAACGAAACGCGGCGGGGTTTACGGAAGGGTGACAAACAAAGAGACGAGGACGAGAGAAGAGAGGGAAGTAAAGGTGACATTCTGGAATGTGTTGGGATTAAAAAACAGAGAAAGGGATAGAAGAAGTCTTCCTTGTTTGAAAGTCACAAGAAGCAAGGAAGGAACATAAGAAAGGGAGAAGGATGGGCGGCATGGTATCAGGAGTGATAATAGGTCTCGTGGTAGAACAGGGACCTGAGGTGAATGGCGAAACAAACGATGGAGCAATAATGAGGAGAATTAAAGTGTCTGCATAAAAGGGTAACGGTAGTATGTGTTCACAGGAGAAGAGTAGAAGAGGAGAAGAGGAGGGATGGGAAATTATGAGGAAGTGGAATGGAGATAAGGAATAAGGTGGGATAAGGAATGTAAAAAAGGTGAAGGTAGAATAATGAAGAGTGTAAGAGAATGGAGAAGAGTGGGGATTAGCAAAAAGGAGTATAATAGGAGAAAAGGAGTATATGAGGGAATATTGGACGAGAAAAGCCAGAAAGGGGAGATAAGATATATAGAGGAGGTAGAGCAAGCAGTAAAGGAAGAAAAGGTATGGAAAGTTATAAATAGGGAAAAAGGAAGAAGAAAGGGAGTAAATTAGGATATAGAAATGAATGAATGGACGCAGTTTTTCAAAGGAGTGTTAGGAGGGGAAGAAAGAAAAGTTCAAAAGAAGAAAAGAGGGTAAGGAACTTCAGGCAGACTTCGAGACAGTGTTCGACTCAGTGAAAAGGAGAGTGATGTAGTAAGCAATAAAAGAAAGGGGAATAGAAAAGAGGCTGGTTAGAAGGATAAAAGAAATATTCGTGGAGATGAGATTCAGAGTGTGGATAAGAAAGGGCAAGGAGAGGAATTTTGGACACAAAAAGGACTCAGGCAAGGATGTCCGTTGGTAAGTTTTATTCTTTAGCACATACGGATGATGAGGACAAAAATGCAGAGGACAAAAGAGGATCGAATTTGATGTGAGGATTTGATTTTGATGGATGACTTGAGGATGAGAACATGGATGTTGGATGTGTAAGTGTGGGCAGCCGTGTGCTACGGAGAAGAAATTTGGGGATGGAAGGATCAGAAAAGAGTGGAAAGTCTTTACGGAAGATTTTTTAATGGTTGATGGGGGTAAGTTGGAGTCGTCTAGGATATATACTGAGGGAAGAACTGTGTAGAGAGAAAATGGTAGTTTGGCAAGAAATAAGAGCATGGGAATTTGGAGAGAAGCTTAAGAGGAGAGAGGAAAGCAAAATCGCACGAGCTTGCTTAAAAGAGAATACGTTTAGAGAGAAGAGGGGCGATGCAAAAGGATCGAAATTGGAAGGATAGAGACAGTGAATGATAAACGAATGTGCCTTGCAAGAAGGGTATGTAGAATGTCAGGAAATAGAATCGAAGATGATGATAAGACACGGAGAGGAGAGGTGGAGCAAAATCATGGAATCACAGTACAACAGAAGGTATAAGATGGTTAAATGGGTGGTCGAACCAGAATACCTGAAAATGTTAGAAAAGGAGAGCATGTGGAATAGAGTGTTCCGGTTTCGAAGGGGAGAGGAAATGAAGGTATGTAAATACTGGATGGACAAGCAAGAGAAAATTTGTGGCTATGAAGACAAGTCGTGTGCACTAGAGAGGGAAAGGAAGGAAGAACTGTCAGTGATTGTGTGAAAGGGAATATTGGAAGAGAATAAATTACCATACAATATCCTTGAAACACCATCTAAATTGGAAAAGAGAGTAGTGCAGCCCCTCGCGATAAACAAAGAGGGGAAACTGTATCGTTTTATGGGTGTATTGCAAAGAGCATGAGAAAGTTACCAGACTGGTTCGTGCTTTCCATTCAGTATTCTGGCTAATGGTACGCACGTATTACCGTGTTTCAATTAAACTTTAACTGCCGCCATTTACAAGGGCCAGCAGTGATGCATTTTCCCCAGTTCGTGTCACTTTGAATGGGTAAACCGAGAATGAGAAGGACACCCTTGTCGCTACCATTACCATATTTCTGAATTACCATACTTTAGAGCAGAGAACTTCAGTATACCGACAACTCTCGGATTAAACTTTTCCATTATTTTGTAGATTATATACGAATCATTTTGATTAGATGATGTATGTCAATGGGACTGAATAACAAGGGTCTATTTCAGAGCGTACTAAGAGGAAGGTTCTATTTCAGGGAGGGTGTGTCCCATACAATTCATGAAGAGATTTGTATGTTTTCTGATAAAGTTACTATGTGGAAAGCTTTCAATATAAATGCTTTGAAATGGAACCTTACATCTCGTAACTTACTTCATCCTCAGAAGTTTCTATCGAGTTAGGACCTTTAAGTTTGAACATCCCAAAATAGGACCAAATTATTCGAAAAATTCAATCCTGATATACAGTATATTTTGAAAAAGTATCGTTTTTTATACGCAAGATTTGAGATATTGCGAATCAACATGTTATAACATTCTTTATTCACATATTTTCCACTAAGATGTAACATTTACATAGGAATGGCCCAAAACTGTGCTATTCTGTATACATAGGATCTCAGATTCGGCAAATTCACATCTTCTAAATTTCTTTATTCAAATTCATTCCGCTTCGGAGTTTCCCCGTTTTGTAAGTAGGGCAGTTATGCAACTAAATTTCAACTTTCAGATGTCTCACTCGAAGTTTTGGAACTTTAAGATACTATCACAGTCAGCATGCGATGCCGGAATTTCAGTTCATAGTTTCACAGATCAAATAGTGCTAGGGACGCAGAAATTTACATTTCAATGAACGAACAAGAAATTTTCAGTTTCAAAACCCAAAAATAAACAGGTTGTTCGATCATTATTTATTTATAATACATTGTTCGATTTCTCCGATTAAACCTTTGAGTTGAATAATTGCAATTAAAATCGTAATATTTTTCTCCTTTGTTAATAATTTGCTTTCAGATATAACTGCACAAACACGGGAACTTCGCAAATTTTTTATTTTTGAAGCGTTGAAAACATGCTGGATAATTTTCTAAACCAAATGAGACACAGTCAGCTTCGAAATAAACATTTATCTTGTAATAGAACATTGCCATCCATCGACCCTAGTAGTAATGCTGTCAATATGGGCAAACAGATTTAAACTATTTCCTCTGTCTCTCCGCTCGCATATCCTGTTGACACTTTTGTTCAAGGTCGAAGGGACTAGGGCGAGAGGGAGTTTTTCCTGTCTGCCCATAGTGAAATCATTACTACAAGCCTCACAAAGTCCTTACATTCAAAGCTGTCTTGGATATCAAGCTGATTTTCATCAGATTTTATTTGCATCCTCTTGATCTAGCAACGTAGTACTAAAAAAAGCTTGTGATCCTAGAAATTTTTAATATGCGCATTCAATTATCCTCAAGACAGTTCTATTTGCGATTTCAAAACTCATTCAAAACAAAGGGTTGCAAATTTTGCTATTCATGAAGCGGTGAAAAGGTGCTGGATCATTTTTTCAACCAAATGGTACACAGTCAGATTCGAAATGACCGTATAGTGTGCCTAGACCCTAGTAGTAATGCTGTCACTCTGGACAAACAGATTTTAACTGTTTCCTCAGTCTCTCTGCTCGCAAACTCTGATGACACTTTCGTTTAAGGTCAAGGGGATTGAAGAGAAGAGTTGTCATCTATCTGTCCATAGTGAGAGCAATACTACTAGCCCTAAAAAATTATGATATTCGAAGCTGTCTTGAATATCGTGCTGATTTTCATCTAATTTTATTTGCGTGCTCGCAATCTGGCAACGTGAAACTATACATCAGTTTGTGATCCTAGAAATTTCTGTTATGCACATTCAATCATTCCCGGAACGGTTGTATTTATTGTTCGGAAACTTATTCAAAACCAAGATGAATGGTCTGATATTCGAATATAATAGCTCAAACGCAGGGGTCTGTGAAATTTTTCAATCCATGAAGCGTTGAAATGATACTGGATCATTCTTTTAACCAAATGGTATACAGTCAGATTCGAAATAACCGTGTAGTTTGCTATAACCCTAGTAGTAATGCTGTCACTATGGGCAAACAGATTTCAGCTGTTTCCTTAGTCTCTCCGCTCGCAATCTCAGATGACACTTTCGTTTAAGGTCAAGAGCATTGAAGAGAAGAGTTCTTATCTGTCTGTCCATAGTGACAGCAATACTAGTAGCCCTAAGAAATTATGATATTCGAAGCTGTCCTGAATATCGCGCTGATTTTCATCTGATTTTATTTGCATGCTCGGAATCTGGCAGCGTGGAACTATATAGCAGCTTGTGATCCGAGAAATTTTCGTTATGCACATTCAATTATTCTCAAGACTGTCGTATTTATAGTTCGAAAACTTTAGAAATTTTGCAATCCACGAAGTGTTGAAAAGATGCTGGATCATTCTCTCAACCAAATGGTACACAGTCAGATTCGAAATAACTGTGTAGTGTGATGAAACCCTAGTAGTAATGCTGTCACTATGGGCAAACAGATTTTTACTGTTTTATAATAAAAATCTTATTCTGAATATCACTTGCAAGAGTCCGAAAACGGATCAAGTGAATCTACTGAGTATAAGTGCTGTGAATCACTCTGATCCGAATTCGGAATTGAAGTGAGACCCCAGTTTTTTTATTCTTGATGAATTCTGAGAAGGCAGCTTTTTCGATAATGTTAAAAACAAGTAAGGAAGTGCTGCGCATTTATTGATGATTATCGGCAGTAACTTGCTGAATCACCTAATTATTTCTACTCGTTTATCATAATTAAGATGGAAAATCTAGATTTTTTTAATCTTCTGAGTATCTGTGCTAAAAATCACTCTGATCCGAATCCGTAATTGAAATAAGGCCTTAGGATTCTTTATCCCTCATAAACTTTGAAAAGGCAGCTTCGTTTCTGATGTTTGAGAAACTAAACTAGTTGTACTCATCCTTTGCTGATCATTGACAGTAACTTTCGCAATCTTCTAATTATTCCCAATTGTACATTTTAATCTAAATACTAAGTCATGATGATTCCCATCCACTGGCTATTGGGGTTCTGCTAATCACTTTGATTCAAATTGAAGATGAAAATGAAACCCCAGGATTTCCATCTCTCCCACAGATACGAGATCTGATTTCGTGAATATTGAACTTTCGTTTGAGTGAATTAATTAACCTTGTGTGAGAACATCGCTATTCATCAATCGTAGTAGTAATGCTGTCACTATGGGCGAACAGATTTCTACTACTTCCCTAGTCTCTCTGTTCGCAAACTCCGTTGACACTCTCGTTCAAGTTCGAGGAGACTGAAGGGAAGAGTCGTGATATATCTGTCCATAGTGACAGCATTACTACTAGCCTTTCATAATTCTGACATTCAAAGCTGATCAGAATGAAACATCAGGATTTTTTTTATTTATCAACTTCTAGAACACATCTTTCCTAATGATGTTTTGGATGGAAAAAAAGGTTTGGTTTCCCTTAAACTCCCAAGTAATTAATTATTCTTCTATCAAAGTTTTCTCATATCAGAAAACAGCAGTCGGTGGTCGAAGCTTTGGCTTCCTAGTTAGTTTGGGAGGATGGGAACGAGCATTGCACTATATTACTGTACTCGCTACGCTGCTCATAATACATTCCGGGGGTGTTTTACTTTGCACTCTTCATCATCCCTGTCTCGTTATCTATTCCTCTCCCATACCCATTACCCGTCGCTCTCACGATCCCATTAGGTGCCTAATGGTTATTATTCACGATTAACGCACCGATTTGTGGTGCTTTTGGCCAATCGATAATTAACTCTGTGCGGCCATTAGATTCCATATCGATCTCCATACACAGAATTCACATCAACATTTATTCTTTTAGTTTCTAGTTTATAGGGAGAATTGCGCCAAGGTTCCTTGATCTCATTCACTGTTCCTTGTTTTGTTACTTCCTCATCCCTTCCTGTCAAAACCTTATGTACTTTTATTCCACTTCTGTTATTTAATTTTTCAAAGAAGTATGCCTTTTCCTTCTTTCCCTTTCTTCACCTCCTCCTGTACACGTTCTATGTGCGTGGGACATGCTCCAACTATTGTTTCATCTTCACTATTCATTACCTTCTCTTTCTATTTTCGAGTAGTATTACCTCCTCTTATTCGTATTTTCTCTTTATCTAGTCCTTTCAACACGATAAACCATATACAAAGTGTTCTCATAATTCATATCACCTCTCACATCTTTTTACTCTTCTCAAATTTTTTCAACTTCTCCCCATCTCTGGCTTACTTCTTCCTGCTGGAAAGCGTTTTCCTTCGCGCCATCTTCTCTCTTGTAACATTGATCTTTTATATCCTCACGTCCTCATATTTATTGTTTGATTACCCCCTTCTTCTCCTTACGAAATCTTGACGCATATTTATCCAATTCTATTACACATCCTTTTGAAGTTTTAAACGACGAAAATTTCTACCCTCCGTATTTCTTTACCCTCTGTCCTAATTATTGATGCCTAACCGTTGTTTCCATTACTATCCAAATCTTTCCCCCATATCCCCGAACTCTATTACCCCAACTCCCTTACTTAGTTATTCCTCACATCTTTTTATCTCCCTTATGTTCCCTTATTTTTTGTTTCATAACCCTTACGTCCCTATCTATCAAATCTTCAATAACCTTCGATCCACTTTCTCAAACAACTCCCTTGACTAAGCACACATTTTCCTTTCTTCTTGTCCTCCAACTTCTTCCTTACATTTCCCTTGTTCTTAATACCTTCGTTAACTACTGTTTCACGATTACTATCTACCAACTTCTCCTCGTAATTTCAAGTTCTATTATCTCCTTTCCTGCCTATTTTTTCTCACTTTTTCTCCTGTAACACGATGTACCATCTGTACCTTTCTACAAATTTAATATTTCCGAAACTCCTTACTACTTCTTACTTTCCTCGAATTTTTCTCACTTTCTCTAATCCCTTCCGCCTGGCTTCATCTCACTGAAAATCATTCTTTCTCATGTCCCCTTCAAGCATTTTATAAAATTATTTTTTTCAATATTCCTCCATTTCTTCCTCTCAAATCGTATCTTTCATTCTTCTCACTTCCTTATATCACTCAATTCTTCAATCACACTCCTTTCTTTAATGAATTACTCAAGCTGTCTTCCTTCCAATCATCTTTCTACAAGACGAGCTTGAATTTGTTTTCCAATCGTTCTGTCTCCTATTTCTGTCTTCCCACCTTCCTATACGCATAATATTAGACGATGTATCATTACGACCTTTCTACATCTTCATATTCCTCTTCATTTGTTATTTTACCTTACGTCCCTTGAAATTCTCTATCTTTGCCTCATTACACTCGCTCAACTTTTCTCACGCTCCTCCTCATCATCCCTTACATCCCCTTGTTCCTTGTTTCGTTTCTCTTTCATCTTCTCCTTCTAAATCTTCATGAACCTTCATTACACTTCATGGACCCGCTCTTTTGAACAAACACGTCTTTCTTCCCTTTCTCTTCTTTCATCCCCTTCAGACCTCACTTTTTCACTTTTTCTACTTTTCCCTCTTGACTCACTTTACCCATTTTGCACCACTACTGTCCATGAATTTTCCTTCATATTCGCAAGCTCTATCACCTTCTCTTATTTTCTTCCCTCCTCATCTTCCTCCATTACCATTGCAACATTTTAACCTCTTCATAACCCTTATACCCTCAAATCTCACCTCCATAAACACATGTGATACAAACTCCTATAATATTTTCGCCACCTCTCGAAATCATCCTTTAATTATTTCCTCTTTCCACCCCAGATATTTTCGAACGCAACATGGGGACGAACTCAAAATACTCAAACTCGAGAATATGAATTCCGAGTCGAGCACTAGAATTTTCAACACGCTGATTTGGATTTTTGAATATTTCCTTCCTACTAACTTTCTCTCGTGTTTTCCATTTAGCAACTCTTGTTCACTTCTCTTCCCTTGTCCTCTCTCTTGAAATTTCAGGAACTCTCTTTCTTCATCCATTCTGGAACATTTTATATGTCTTGATTCTCCCATTTTCCCATCTATTTATCATTTTTCTTCCACTATCTCTTCCTTGAATGCCTCATGGTCAACATTTACTCTTTCTTCTCATCGCGTTTTATCCACAACCTTCTCTTATTTTTCTTCTACTCCATCGAAGACTCTCTCCCTAACTCCCCCCACTTCCCCTCCTTTTTCTCCTCTTCAAACTTTCACGCAATATTTCTTGCCTTTGTTCCTAATTATTCCTTTGAGCCTTTTCTTCTTCCGTATCACCCAATATTCCCTAGTCCACCCTCTGTAACTCCTCTATCTCCTATCTCTCCCATCTCTTGTTCTTTCCCTTCCATTCTCATATTTCTACCCCAGATTCAGCTCATTTTTCTTTATCCTGGGCATGTTTTCGGAAAAGTTCTAATTGAAGTAGTCGAGTTCATTTGAACTGCTTCTAAAAGTCAAGAAGTTCTCTCAGGCATATTTACTGCATCTATGTTTACAGGAGACACGAGTGGTCCTTTTAAATACATAAAGTTTTTAGGGTCGTATCTTCAACCATTCGGTACGATCCCTGAAGAGGAACGGGTCATGCGATTTTAAAGAGAAACATTCCGGGTTCAGTTACTGAATTTACGAACGCTATCAATCCACCGGAACAAGTAGCTTTTCCTCTCTACTGCTCCCCTTCCCACTCACTGAATTCTTTCCACATGCAGGACGCAAACAAGTTAAAGTACCGCAATATTCTGCTCAGATTCGATCGTGCGAGAATACCAAAGTAACGCCATTTCCATGCAACTATTTTTATATTAGAAGCTTTTAGAGCATAAACAATTTCAATCAAACATTTCTCCAGAAACTTTCCTTCAAACTTTTATCCTACTGTGGATAGTTTCATTACTAAAATTTGAACAAAAAAGTAAGGCAAATAATAATTCACTGCTTCCTTTGAATCATTTATAACCATTTAGCCTTCCTCAAATTACCTTCAAATCTACTTTTAAATCATCTCTTGAGTTGCAAATTGTTCCCAATAACTCTTTCATCCTTTCCCTCACATACATATCCCTAGTTTTTTTACTTCCTAAACTAACTTCAAGTCTACTCTTAAATAAGTCTCAAGCTTCGAATTGGTGCCTATCACTTCTGTAACCTTCCCTTCCTACATATCATTAGCTTTTAAACTTCCTCGAACTATCTTTATATTTACTTATGAATAAGTCTTGATCTTGGAATTGTTCCCAAAGACTTTTCTAATCTTTCCCTCCTACATATCCTAAGCTGTTGTACTCCCTCAAACTACCTTCGAATTTACTTTTAAATAAGTCTTGAGCTCGGAATGGTTCCCAATGACCTCTCTAGCCTTTCCCTTCTACATATCCCTAGTTTTTTTACTTCCACAAACTACCTTCAAATCTACTTTAAAATGAGTCTTGGGCTTCGAATTGTTGCCTATCACCTGTGTAACCTTCCCCTTCTACATATTATTAGCTTCTGAACTTCCTCGAACTATCCTTATATTTACTTATAAATAAGTCTGAATCTGGAAATTGTTCCCAAACACTCTTTTAATCCTTCCCTCCTACATATCTCTAGCTTTTGTACTTCCTCAAACTACCTTCAAATTTACTTTTAAATAAGTCTTGAGCTCGAAGTTGTTCCCAATGACCTCTCTAACCTTCCCCTTCTACATATCCCTAGCAATTGTACTTTCTCAAACTACATCAAAATCTACTTTTAAATAAGCCTTGAGCTTTAAATTGTTCCCAATGACTTTTATTCATTTTTCCTCCTACACATCCCTAACTTTTGTACTTCCTCAAACAACCTTTAGACGTACTTAAAAAAAAGGCTCGATCTTCTAATTGTTTCCAATAGCTCATCTAACCTTCCCCTCCCACAGAACCCTAGCCTTTGTTCTTCCTCAAACTACCTTTAAATGTACTTATAAATAAGCCTCAAGCTTCAAATCGCTCCCAACGACTCTTTCAACCTTTCCCTCACACATATCTCTAACTTTTGTACTTCTGCAAACTACTTCTTTCTGATTATAAATAAGTCTTGAGCTCAAAAAATTCTCAATAGCTCTTTCAAACTTCCGCTCCTTCATATCCTGAGCTTTTGTTCTTCTTCAAACTACCTTTAAATGCACTTATAAATAAGCCTTGAGCTTCAAATCGCTCCCAACGACTCTTTGAGCCTTTCCCT
>WSXT02227768.1:0-16463 GCA_011762715.2 Neuroterus valhalla | reverse complement strand
GTAACGGTAACGGTAACGCGTTACATATTTTGAAACAGTAACGGTAACGGTAACGCGTTACATTTAGCCAGTAACGTGTCAAACACTGGTAATTTCTCACCCCCCAAAATAAAAATTTGGTGTTTTTTTTTGCAGAGAACGCATATTTTGGTCACGATGAACAATCCCTGGAAAAAAAATTCTTTTTATTTCAATTTTTTTCACGGTTCACGAAACGTTCAAAACTTTATGATCATCCGAATAGTTGTATTCCCAATGTAAAAAAAAGGATTTTTCATTGAAAAATATTAGTTTTCTGCAAAAAGATGTTCGTGGACGTCTATTAAATTCAGGACAGCGAAATTTAAAAAAATAAAGAATTACGTACGGACTGGGGGGGGGGGGAGCAGAAATATTCTGTTACGGTTCGTTACATGGGGTTGGGGTTGTTCAGAGACCCCCAAATCCGTTATGTAATTTAAGTATGGTTCCTAAGAGAGGTGTGGTGATTTCTCGTCTCTTTTGTTGTGGAATTAAATGGATGAGTCAGCTTCTAGGAACGAGTTATTGCATTTATTATTTAATTCAGAGAGTATGAAGAAAAATGTAATTAAAAAGATTGTTCGGGCTTTGAATCATAAAGCTTCGAGGTTTGGATAATTTTTAATTTTGGATCTTTGAGAGATTCATGTTTTCATAACAAAGGTATTTAATTTTTAGTGATAGATATATATAAAATAACATACATGCATAGGAGATGCCTATAGTGATCTAAAATACTGTAATAGGCAATTTCGCATCTACGAAATTACACATGCGCTTAAAAGGGTTGTAAGCGTAAATTTCACTTTGTGGAAACTACGACCATAATTCTTGGTTTGGAGTCCATCCGCTAGGCAGTATATGGACCAAAGTGATTACCTAATAAATTTTGATTAGAAGTCCACTTTGCCAATGCTTGCCAAGATATGATTTGTTTGATCATAAACTTTGCATGGAAGAAAAAGTTTAATCTATATGGAAAAAACCTAGTTTAAATTAGAGCTTTCCGAACAGAAAGTCCGGAAGTTATAAAGAGTTTAATTAGTCAATTCAGATTGCTTTTGAATAATATTTTGTGAACGAATTTCGTGATTGAATATTAATTTTTCATTTTTTACCTTCTAACAGAAGCCACATCTCCACGCTCAACAGCTAAAAGAAATTTCTTTTCTTCTAATGTGAGACTGAGTATTTCTTGGTGAGGCCGTATCACATTTTCTTCATCCATCATTCCATGGATGCTGTGCCTCTGAAACAACAGTTACACTTTATTTACCAGGAGCTCAGTTTATTCCTAAAGAGATTTTTTATTTGAAAGATCGCTTGTAACAATAAAACTATAAACTAGTAATATTTTATCAATTATTAAAAAAAATGTTCACTAAAGCATTCAGTAAATGATTTGACACTAGGGTGGTCAAAAAAATTTTTTTTCGAATTTTTATAAAAAACGCCCGGAAATTTGTTCGAATCCAAAAAAAAAAATGAATGCATTTCTTTTGTTTTGAAAAAAAGAATATTTAGAGGTGCCGCAAGCCCTGTGAAGTTTAACACGTATTTCCCATAAGAAATTAAGACGTTTTTGTAAATTTTATTCAGGAATCTCAATAATAGATGAATCGAGTTCGAAATTCACCATTTCTCTTTACAATTGGTCACAGAATGCGAATAAAATATTACTTTTCTAATATCGCCCCCATAAGTCTGTTTTATAGGGTCCCAAAAAACCCCCATGAGTGAAAAAATGGGTTTTTCGAGTTTTTGGCGATAATTATGATTTTTTTAAAATTTTTTTAACGTAGATTGTTTCAAATACATGGAGAACTACTTTGGATCATCTAATTCGATGTTTATTCAAATTGTTTAAACAATTTATTATTGTTTTTAGCAACTTTCGCTTAGAAAAGCGCTAGAAAGTCAAGGTTTTTTCTGAATTTGTCAACTTATTTTCAACGTTTCAGTTAAAGCGAGGTAATAATCAATTAAAGTTACCAAAAATAATTGTTTAAACAATTCGTTATTATTCATAACAATATCCTCTTAGAATAACGCTACAAAGTTGCGGGTTTTTCTGAAATTTACAACTTTTTGTCCACTTTTCACTTGGAGTGGGTAATTATTCAATTTAATTTAGTAAAAATAATTGTTTTAACAAATTGTGAATGTTTGTAGATATCTCCTTCTTCTGTATTATTACTTCTAACTAAGTGAGGTACTAATTAATGCCAGTTAACAAACATGCTTATGTAAATAATTATTTGTTATTGTTCAAGACCATTTTCTCTTAGATAAGTGCTAGAAAGTTGTGGTTTTCCCTGAAATGTTTAACTTGGCTCTTTGCAAAGCGTAAAAAAATAATTTGGAATTAAGAATATTTTAATATAGCCCCCTCCACTCCCTCCTTCTCTGGAAGTTCCTGGAAGTCTCTTTTGTATCAATTATTTTTTTTAACATTGGAAAAAGAACAAAAATAATTTACCTAAAAAAATACAGTACTACATAAAATATAATTGTCTCTAATGTTTATTCATTATTTGTTTACAGCTAGAAAGGTAGAGCAAAGTTAAACATTTCAGAATAAACCACAACTTTCTAACACTTATCTAAGAGAAAATGGTCATGAACAATAATAAATTGTTTAAATAAGCATGTTTGTTAACTCGCATTAATTATTACCTCACTAAGTGAGAAGTTGATGAAAAGCCTAATAATTTAGAAAAAACCCGCAACTTTTTAGCACTGGTTTAAGAAAAGATAGGTATTAGCAATAATAATATGTTCAAACAATAATTTTCGTTAGATTCAAATAAATATTAACTCACTTCAAGTGAAAAGTGGGCAAAAAGTTTTAAGTTTCAGAAAAAACCGCAAATTTCTATCATTTGTCAAAGAAAATATTATTAGCAATGATAATAATTTGTTTTTAATCATTTGTCTTTGAACATGAATTAATTATCACTTTGCTCTAATTGAAAAGTGATAAAAAGTTTTAAATTTCAGAAAAAACCGCAACTATGTAGTATTAATCTATATGAAGATAGCTATAAACATTCTCAATTTGTTTAAACAATTATTTTTGCTAAATTAAATTAAATAATTACCCACTTTAAGTCAAAAGTGGACAAAAAGTTGTAAATTTCAGAAAAAAACCGCAACTTCGTAGCATTATTCTGAGACAATATTGTTATGAATAATAAAATATTGTTTGAACAATTATTTTTGTTAACTTTAATCGATTATTACCTCGCTCTAGCTGAAACGTTGAAAATAAGTTGAAAAATTCAGAAAGAACCTTGACTTTCTAACCCTCCTCTAAGAGAAAGTTGCTAAAATCAATAATAAATTGTTTAAACAATTTGAATAAACATCTAATTATCGGTAAAAAAGTAGTATTTCGTGTATTTGGAACAATATGCGTAAAAAAACGCAAAAAATCATAATTATCGCCAAAACTAGAAAAACCCATTTTTTCACTTATGGGGGTTTTTCGGGACCGCATAAAACAGACTTGTTGGGGTGATATTTTAAAAGTAATATTTTTTTCGCATTCTGTGACCAATTGTGAAGAGAAATGGTGGATTTCGAACTCGATTCATCTAATAGTGAGATTTCTGAATAAGATTTACAAAAACGTATTTTTTTCTTATGGCAAATGCGTGTTAAACTTCACGGGGCTTGCGGCATCTCTAAATATTTTTTTTTTCAAAACAAAAAAAAAACGCATTTATTTTCTTGTGGATTCGAACAAATTTCCGGGCGTTTTGCATGAAAATTCGAAAAGAATGTTTGGTAATGCATTTTTGGACCACCCCATTTGATACCTAGTGATTTGTACCATCTTACTAATTTAGATTTAGAGAATAGAACAGATCGCAATCTCAATCGAAAATTCTCCACTTTTCTTTTTGTCCAATTACGAATGGTCTACTTTTCCTGGGCCATTTCAGATCGTAGGCCGTTATCCCTTACGGTCTAGATAGTCAGCCAGAAAGCAGTACAAATAAAAACGGGAGAGATGACAGGCAGGCTACTCTTCGGTGCGGAAGGCTGCAAAGCTGGGGATGACTTTCCTCTAGAGGAAGTAATTGGAACTGATCCAAACATAGATGTTTTAGTTTTATGTTCGATGGGGCTGATATCGTAAAAATTTATCGGCAATCAATTCATAATCTCTAATCTTGAAGCCAAGGGTGTCCCATATCCAATCGCGATCATCAATAGATAATACTGTAGATCATGATTGAAATTGAAGAAATAAAATCATTCCTCTCAGACTGGATTAGAATTTTGTTATTATTAGAGCACTGAATCTAATCCCTTTTGGGGTAAACGTAACTCGTTCTAGAACGACAATGGTCACTTATCAATCTTTATAGCAATCGACACAGGTGGAGAGCTCTGCAAAGTCATCATTAGGGTGGTCCAAAAATGCAATAAAAATTTTTTTCCGAATTTTCTTGCAAAATGCCCAGAAATTTGTTCGAATCCACAAAAAAATAAAAGGAATTTTTTTGAAAGTAATATTCAGAGGTGGCGCAAGCCCCATGAAGTTTAACACGCATTTCACAAAAGAAAAAAATACGTTTTTGTAAATTTTATTCAGGATTCTCAATACTAGGTGAATCGAGTACAAAATTCATTCTCTTCTCTTCATAACTAGTAACATAATGCGAACAAAATATTGCATTTCAAATATCACCCCCATAGGTCTGTTTTATAGGGTCCCAAAAAACCCCATAAGTGAAAAAATAGGTTTTTCGAGTTTTTGGCGCTAATTATGATTATTTGCGATTTTCCAGCGTAGATTGTTTCAAACGCATGAAATACTACTTTATACTGATAATTGGATGTTTATTTAAATTGTTTAAACAATTTATTATGGTTTTCAGCAGCTTTCTCTCAGAAAAGGGTCACAGAGTCAAGGGTTTTTCTGGATTTATCAACTTATTTTCAACGTTTTAGTTAGAGCGAGATAATAATCAAACAAAGTTAACAAAAATAATTGTTTAAAAATTTTTTGTTAACTATAACAATTTTCTTTCAGAATAATGCTACAGAATCACGGGTTTTTTTATGAAATTTTCAACTTTTTGGTCACTTTTCACTTATGGTGAGTAATTATTTTATCTAATTTTTCAAAAATAAATGTTTAAACAAATCGTAAATGTTCATAGCTATCTTTTTCTAGATTAATACTACATAGTTGCGGTTTTTTCCTGAAATTTTTAACTTTCCATCATCTTCCAATTAGATTAAAGTAATACTTCATTCATGTTGAAAAAATGATTGTTTACAAAATTTAATATCAAAGCTAATAATATTTCCTTTGCTGATTGATAGAAATTCGCGGTTTTTTCTGAATTTTAGATATTTTGTTCACTTTTCACTTGAAGTAAGTTAATATTTAATTTAGTTTAATAAAACTAATCGCTGAACAAAATATCATTGTTCATGGCTATCTTTTCTTAGATTGGTGCTAAAAAGTTATGGCTTTTTCTGAATTGTTTAACTTTGCTGTAACTTTTTAGTTGTAAACAAATAATAAATAAGCATTAGAGAGAACCATATTTCAAATAGTGTTGTAATGTTTTAGGTAAATTATTATTTTTGTTCTTTTCCCAATGTTAAAAAAATTAACTACAACAAAAAAGCTGAATTCATTCAGTGGAATTTGAATTTCGAATTTTCTACTAAAATTATGCATCTCCAACGCAAAAATTGAATTTTTAGAAAAGTAGTTCAACTTTCAACAAAAAAGTTGAATTTTTGACAAAAAATTTGAGGCTTCGAACAAGAATACAATGGTTGATAATTAAGAGAATGGTTTTATTTCAAATAAAAAACAATCTAATTTAACCGACAATGAAATCAATCAATCTAATTGAATTTCATTCAAAGTCCATTCAGTGCAAAGTTAAACATTTCAGAAAAAAAGAGCAACTTTCTAGCACTTATCTAAGAAAAAAAGGCTATAAACAATAATAAATTGTTTCAGTAAGCATGTTTGTTAACTCGCATTAATTATTACCCCACTTTGTGAAAAGTGGACGAGAAGCTTAGGAGTTAAGAAAAAACCGCAAATTTTGAAAACTAATCTAAGAGGAGAAAACCATAAACAATAATAATTATTTTGAACAACAATTTTTTTCAAGTTATGTTAAGTATAAACTCACTTCAAGTGAGTAAAGGGCAAAAAGTAAAAAATTTCTGAAAAAAACCACAAGTTTCTATCATTAAGCTAAGAAAATATTATTGGCAATGATAATAAACTGTTTAAACAAACATTTTTTTAACGTGAATTAATTATTGCTCTAATTGAAAAGCAATGAGAAGTTGAAAATTTTAGGGAAAACACCGCAACTATGTAGTATTAATCTAGAAGAAGATAGCTTCAAACATTTACAATTTGTTTGAACATTTATTTTTGCTAAATTATATTGAATAATTACTTATATTAAGTGGAAGGAGGCCAAAAAGTGGAAAATTTCAGAAAGAACTGCAACTTTGTAGCATTATTCTAAGAGAATATTGATATAATTGATAACAAATTGTTTAAACAATTTTTTTTATTATTTTTATTGTATTATTACGTCACTTTAACTGAAACGTTAAGAATCAGTTGAAAAATTCAGAAAAAACCTTGACATTCTAAATCTTTTCTAAGAGAAAGTTGCTAAAAACAATAATAAATTGTTTGAACAAGTTGAATAAACATCTAATTATCAGTATAAGGTAGTTTTCCATGTATTTAAAATAATCTGCGTTAAAAACCCGCAAAAAAATTATAACTAGCGCCAAAAACTCGAAAAACCCATTTTTCTACTCATGGGGGTTTTTGGGACCCTATAAAACAGACTTATGGGAATGATACTTGAAAAGTAATATTCTCTTCGCATTCTGTGTCTCTAAATATTATTTTTTTCAAGAAAAAAAAATTAATTAATTTTTTTTGGATTTCAACAAATTTCCGGGCGTTTTGCATAAAAATTCGAAAAAAAATTTGTTGGGCCACCTTTGTCATTATACATCACAATTCACACATATACGCTGAAATGGGCTGATTAACCCATAGTAAGTGGGTCACAATGGTCCCAATGGTGACCATTGTGTCTCTTCACTCTCAGAAATTTCCTTTCAACGATAAAGTCGGTCCTCTAAACGTAAGAGTAACATACTTTAAGAGCAGATTCTTTTCACTCTTAAACGATCTAGTTCACGCTGAAATGATGTCGTCTGAACTATAGTCACGCATTTTCATCTTTAGAAGATGATCACTTTTACCGTAAAACGATTCTTAGATTAACGCTAAGAGTATGTACTCTCGTTTTAATTGTGAAAGGATTGCATTTTGAGAGCATGGTTTCGCTATTCCACGCATGCGCACATAAATGCAGCCTTGAACGATTCGATGCTCCCAAATAGTTTTACGGTAAAAGTACGTCACACTTTATCGGTTAAACTGCATCTCCTATGCGTTAAAGTAGAGTCGCGTATCGTTCAAACGATTCTTAGTTACACGACTCGCACTTCAACCGTCAAAGTATCTGTTTCCAACTCTTATTCTCAAACGATTGCATTTTAACCATGAAAGTGTCCCTTTATCGCTGAAATGAAATTCCTGAGAGTACATAGATCTTTGTCCTTACACATATCTTCTGCTTCCTTCACATCCACGCATCTTTTTATGCAAGTTCTTGTATTTCTATCACTCCATACATCTCTTCGCTCAAAAGTCTCATTCACACAATCCTACTACTTCCATCATTCTTCCCCCGGCCTACCTCTGGGTACGCTACTGTTCGCTTTACATAAATAAACCTCCTTTCTCAAGCGTCCTTTACTTATTTGGGCAACATGACTTATATTTCATTTCGTGAGATTGCAATATTTTGGAATCCAGGAGGGATAAGTTAAGAGGTTTCGATCGAGAAATGAAGAAGTTTTGTTTGTAAAAGTGGGTTCTAAGATTAGGAAATATTTGTTGTAGTGGGGTGAAAGGAGCATAAGGAGGAGTATGATGGACTCTGTGTGTCCAGGGTGTGGTTGCTTGACTATTAGGGAGCGCCAGTATAAACATTCATCGTCAGTGGTGGCCTTCGAATTCGTCGTCATTCAAGAACCAAGGAGGCTAATCAGCGTCCCATACATTCTCGAGCACCCCTGTTCTTTGACTCTGGATGCCACGCCTCGACTCTAAGTTTTTCCTCTGGAAATTATTTTATTTTAACTTTACATATAAAGTGTCACCAGAAAACATTTATGGGGCAGTTTTCCCATCTTGTTTTATGAATGCAATGTAGACCAAATTTGCGAAATGGTTCCAAATGCCTAAAAAACGGTCAAAAGTAGAAAATAATAATTTTTTTGAAATAGTTTTCTAGAGTTTGCATTCACTTATTATTGTTTTTAGACCTCGGAAATTAGAATGTCTGAATTTTTATGTAATGTTCTTTGGCTCTCTCTAAAGCTGCGCTTCCTAGACCCGAAATTTCACGCTCTCCAAGCGTTATTAAATTGTTTGTTATAGAATTCGTGTAATTTATGTAAAAGTCAAGTAATTCAAACTTTCAGTAACGGGATCTCTTTCTTATAGTTTTTGTTATTGGATGGAACAAATGGAAACTCGAAGAAAAAATAGTCAAAAAACATAGTTATAAACTTTTATCGTATGATCTTATATTTTCAGCTAGCAGTCGATGATCAAAATATGCACAAATAATTTCAAACGTGATCGACCGCTTCCGTTTTTTGCAGTCGACTTACTAGCACATATCGAAAAATGAGCTGCAACCTTTTGCAACCTTGCCGTTGACGCGAATTTTCATTTGGTGATTTCGGCCCGCCTAGATGCCACCGCATCGCACAGTGGAAAAAAGCACTTTTTTGGGACCAAAATGAGCAGACTCCTCAGTTTTCAACGGTTTAGAGCTTTTTTTTTAAATACTCATGAAGAATTGTACTTTAACGTAGAGGTGCACGTTTTTTGGATTTGTTATTCAATAATTTGTTATTTAACTTGAAATTTGCAATTGGTTATATTTGCGATATTTACTTAGCCCCATTCATCGATATTTCTGCACAAGGGTGTACAATTAGTAAAGATATTTGTTTAAAATAAAAATGTAACTTGCAGGTGAATATCTTGTATTTTGTCAATTGTTATGAACAAATTATTGGGCATAACTGTTAACTGTTGCATTTCCGGATTTCGAATGCATTACTCACAAAGATTTTGTTATAAAAATGGGGAGAAGCAATTTTTAATTGCGAACAAGCACCAAATAACAATATTAATTAATAGTGTGAACAATTTTTATGAACAAATTCACTTATTTGACATATCTGTGCTTCGAAAAATTTCATTTTCTGTTAAATCATTTACTTTTATCTAAAGAGCGAGAAAATTACACATAAGAGTTCAATGAAATAACATTAGAGTTCCATAAAACAACATTCGTCATTGTTATAAACAATTTTTATAAACAAATTCTTTCATTCGGCACATCTGTGCATCGAAAATTTTCCTTTTCTGTGGAATAATTTATTTTCATCTGAAGAACAGGAACATTGCACATTAGAGTTCCGTGAAACAACATTTGACATTGTTATAAACAAATTCACTTAGTTGGCATACCTGTGCATCGAAAATTTCCCTTTCCTGAGGAATCATTTACTTTTATCTGAAGAACAAGAATATTACACATTAGACTTTCATGAAACAACATTTGAGATTGTTATAAACAATTTTTAAAAACAACTACACTTATTTGGCATTTATATGCATAAAAAATTTGTCTTTTATGCCGAATCATTTCAAAAGTCCCAAAAAATATATTAATAAATGCCAAAAAAAAACCTCTCTCATGGTTGCAATTTTGACGTTTGGTAGAGAAGCTGGAATATTGCCATGGAATACGTTTTTGTATCAAAGAAGCCAATTGCAGTGACCCAAAAATAAGTGAATTTGATTGTATGATTTGTTCATAACAATGATAAATTTTGTTGGATGAAAGTCAGTTGTGCACAAATTCTATTCTTTAGATGAAAATAAATGATTCCACAGAAAAGAAAAATTTTTGATACACAGATATACCAAATAAGTGAATTTGTTTATAAACATTGTTTAAAACAATGAAAAATGTTGTTCCATGGAACTCTAAAGTGTAATATCCTTGTTCTTCAGATGAAAATGAATGATTCACCAGAAAAGAAAAATTTTCGATTGCCAGATATACCAAATATGTGAGTTTGTTTATTAAAATTGTTTAAAACAACGACAAATGTTGTTTCATGGAACTCTAATGTGTAGTATTCTTGTTCTTCAGATGAAAATATAAGATTGCAGAGAAGAGGAATGTTTTTGATACACAGATATGCCAAATAAAAGAATTTGTTTATAAGAACTGTTCAAACTATTAATTATTTTTTTTATTTGGTGCTTGTTCCCAATTATTAATTGATCCTTCACATTTTTATAGAAAAATCTATGTAATCACTACATTCGAAATACGAAAATGCAACATTTAACAGTTATGTCCATTAATTTGTTCATAAAAATTGACAACATACAGGATATTCACCTGTAAGTTACATTTTTATGAAAAAAAATAATTTCACTAACACAGCCACACAAAAAAATAGATTTTCGGATCTAGAGGTCAGACCATGTTGACTATATGTTTTTGGGGTCGCTGAGTCCGGATCCGAAGTCCAAAAACCTTCAGCACGTCAGGTTTTTGACATAACCTAAAAAATTATTTGAAGACACGCTAAAATGAGAAGTATAATGATGGGCTAAGTACCGGACCATGTATATTATACGTTTTCTGGATCGGTAAAACCGAATCTGAAGTTCGTTTTACCTCGTCGCATCAGGTTTTTGACATAACCTTAAAAAGTCTTCACAGACACCCTTTAATGAAAAGTAATGATGGTCTGAGTGCTAGACCATATTATGTGTTCTTTGGGTCGCTGAAACCGAATCCAGTGTCCATGTTACCTCATCACGTCAGGTTTCTGACATAACCTCAAAAAGCCTCCATAGGCCCCTGAAAATGAGATTATCTCGGAAACCTGAGGTACAGCAGTCCGGCCATCATTACTTTTTATTTTAGAGTGACTCTGGAGCCTTTTTGAGGTTATGTTGAAAACCGGATGCGATGGGGTAAAATGGGCTTCAGATGCGGATTCAGCGACTCCAAGAACATATAGTCAACATGGTCTGACCTCTAGATCCGAAAATCGATTTTTTTTGTGTGGATGTGTAATTGTACACCCTTGTGCAGAAATATCGATATAACCAATTAAAAATTCCAAGTTAAATAGAAAATTATTAAATGATAAATTAAAGAAACGTGAATATCTATGTTAAAGTTCGATTCTTCATGAGTATTTTCGAAAAAAAAGCTCTGATCCGTTAAAAATTGAGGAGTCGACTGATTTTTGTCCCAAAAAAGTGCTTTCTTCCCCACTGTTGATCGTACCTATAATTTACTACAGAATTTGTAGAACCATATACATATGTAGGTATAATCCTTAATCGGCTCTTGCATTAAATGCCAAGCCTAATATTGCAGGTTAGAGCCATCTTCATTTCGAACGTTTCGAACTGCTGCCTTGAGGTCGACTGCGCACATCGAGACGCAGATATATTTTCCTAGACTGGCTGGGAGTTTCTGTAAAACCATTGCGCTATTTTTCACTTTAGGAGCTTTAACATATCCTTTCGAACTGAATTAGAAACATTCACAACTTTTCTACAATTCGGTGTGAACTGGATTTGGCTTCTTAACCAAATTTAGTATATTAAATACAAAACTTCTTTTCCTAGACTATTATCGAAAATTACAAGACTCGTTTGCATTTAGTATTGAAAAGTTTGGAATTTTTTATCAAAAGTCTTCCAAGATCTCCAACATTTTGGTACCTGTCCAAGACTCCTGGACTAATTCTACAGTTTTAACGGGTCATATTTTTTCCGTGTAGGCCCTAAGTATCTGAATAAGCAATATGTAAATGAAGTATTCAGAAGTAAGATGAGGATAATCAATTATAAGGTAAGAGCCTACTTCCTTCGACCTTGAGGTTTCTCAAGCATTCATTGCATTATAATCACTTCTTGAAGCTTTCAAATTGCTGCAAAATTTTTTATCAAAAGTTTACAGAAATAATTATTCTTCAGAACAATTTTCAATTTCATAACTTCATTTTTCAAATGGAAATCTCCCAAAAGAATAAAAATCTTTTTTTTATAAGTTAGTTAGTAAACTGTCGGAATATACTTTCCAATTACACGATACCTCCGGAAACCCGATATTGAAATTGAAATGAAATTCCGATTTTAATGTATGTGCATTTGTTGGAGCGACAGCCTTCACTCTGAATAATTGTCACCTTCAGAATTTGTTATAACCTAACGCATATGGCGAGTCACCAATTTCGAGTGTAAAATTTGATCAAATTCAAAGTAGCGCTGATTCACAATTTTAGTAAAAGAAAGAGGAGAAGAAAGGTGTTACGCCTAGTATACACCAATTTATATTTTTTAGGGCTTGCACATCTCTACAATTTTATGATTATGTAACGGGATTTCGAACGAGTATTATGATCGTTAGGTAAAGAAAATCGCTCCGTTCTTTTTCTTAGGGCTAGGAGCCCGGGACCTCGCGGAAGGATGAAGTGGGAAGGGGACAAAATATAATAAGAGAAAATGAGGGATAATAAGTGAAGTAAGGTATAGGTCGGGAAGGGAGGTTGAAGGAATAAAAATTTTTGAATATTATAATAAATGAACTTTGAACCCTTTCTTTGTGAGTGCATTTCTCCTCATTTTGATGATTGTATAGTACATTTGCGTAAAAACATATACGAAGTAATGCTTCATTCGCTCAAATGGTTCTTTTTTTCATCAAAAAAATTTGATGTATTTTTGATACCCACCCCCCATATGTCATCAACCTTCATCAAAAGGTCCCTATGTAATCACACTCATAAAATCACCCTCATAAAAAGAAACATTCTTCTTCCCAACTTTTTTTCAAATCTTGCGTTATTGGGATGAAAATTCTCATTTTCGTTAACATTTTTGAATTTTGAAAATGCCACAACTCTAACAATTTTGTTTCTAACAAAAACAAAATGATTCAGATAATATGTTTCACTTTTTACGCATCACAAGAAGCATTTACTTGCAATTTTAAGTCTTGAAAAAGGAGTCCAAAAAAAAATTCCAATATTCTCCCTCCTTCAATTTTTTGTCCGAAATAGCTGGTTAACGAACTTAAGCTGTCTTTTTGATCCCTGGGAAAGTGTGCAAAAGTACGATCGAATATGATGATTCATTCGAAAGTTATATAGTTCACAGATTATTTTTAATTTTTTTTGTGCGATCAAAATGGGAATTTTTTTTTTAGAGAAAATTTAAAAAGTTGTATTAACGATCTTGTACGGCTACAAAGAGGAAACCTTTTTTTTTTCTTCTGACTTTTTTTCAATCTTGCGTTATTTGCCTAAAGATTCTCATTTTCGTTCATATTTTTTAATTTGGAAAATGCTACAACTCTGAAAATTTTGTTTTCATAAAAAAAAATCATAAGGCGCGCGTCTTTCGGATCATGCGCTTCGCGCTCGATACTAACCTCACTTCGCGCTACGCGCTCGGCCTTCGTACCTCCCTATAGTTGTATAAAAAGTTGTGAAACTCAAAAGCGAAATGTCGACTACTTTAATTTGATGAGCGTGAATTCTCTCTTGTTAAAGCTTCTCCGGCTTCAACAAATACATTCTCATCGCGGATCTCATACTGCGCACTCGATTAAAGTTTGTCCAAAACGGTGGAGAAGTTTTGTTGCCTATTTTTTCACATGTTGCGTAGTTTTTCTAGAAATTACATTTTTAATTTTTAATTTTATTTTTCACGATTCAAACAAAAACCGCGCGTCTAATGGGAAAATTTATAACAAATTTACAGATATTTTTCGGGGGAACTACTTTTCTTCATCAATCTTCTGTGTAAGCATTAGTAATTTTGTCACAAATTTTAGTATTTCATTTTTATAGTTATTTTTCGTGATTGAAATGAAAAATACATATCCTGATAAAGAAGTTGATAACACATATAAAGATATTGTCATGATAAAGAACTTGCGTCTATTTGATTTTTTCTAATCTTATGTCAATTGTCCAAAAGGTAATTTTTTTCATTTTTTATTTAATTTTTATAAATAAAGCAGAAACGATACTTGTCCTATCAAAACGTTAATCTTACCAAATTTGTAGATCTTCTCTTGGTGCACAATTTTAGTTCCCTTATATTTTCCCTTACCTCACATAGTTTGACCAAAAAAGAAATCTTTCTATTTTTCATTATTTTTTGTGCGAAAAAATTTGAATTGTTGATTTTTTGAGAAAACGCGAAAAATTGTAAAGATCAGCTCGGAGGGCTTGCAAAAAGGAAAATTTTCTTTCTTTAAACTTTTTTTCATACCTAGCGTGGTTTGACTAAAAATTCCCATTTTCGTTTATATTTTGGAATTTTGAAAATGCCATAACTCTGCCAATTTGGTTCTCATCAAAAAACATCATGAAAATAAATTTTTTCACTTATCACTTACTACAGGAAACTGTACTTAGAATTATCAAGTCTTGAAAAAAATTGTCTCAGAAACTTGCAAAATGCTCCCCCTCTTTTATTTTTGATCCAAAATAGCTGGCTAACGAACTCGACCTTTAGTTTCTGACACTGAAAGAGTGTACCAAAGGCCAATCAAATCGATTATTTTTTTCGAAGAATATCGTGCTCACAGACAGACAGACACTGAAGTTTATAGTCTCAAAGGGAATTAGGTTGAAAGAGGGGAAAGGCGCCCTGAGACGACATGGAATTAACTTTCAAACAAACTACTAGAAACTTAGGAGAAACTCGAAATTTGATAATTGCTCAATCGAAAATTTACTCACATTCAGTGATCTGATTATGTAATTCATTCATACGCTCCTTGAAATTCAGATGATTTAATTGTAGGAATTTTGAATATTTCATGCACGGGAATTATGACGAACGAATTATTTGGTATACCGAGAGGATAAAAGTTCAACGAGAAGTCTAATTAGCACTTGAACATCTGTAGATTGTGTGCTTGGCGAGAAAATATAAGAGAGGATAAGAAGTTTTTGAAAGGCCAATGAAATAGGTGGAGAAGCTCTCCACATAGGAAAAAGTTCTGCAATTGCTGATCTATACCATAGTTCAAACTTGTTTAATTGGATCAGCAAAAGGTTTGTTTCTTTTATTTATTCCATTTTTGTTACCTCAATACTCGAATTCTCTGTCCTTCAATCCCAGAAATTACCATCTACTCTTTGTTAAGTTTGAGATTACTTGATTTCTCCGATCAAATAAGGGATACAAAATAATTAAAGTTAAATTCATTATATTTTTTTTTCTTTGAATGCATTCCCTTTTTCAAGAGCGAAATTTCGAATATCGAAGTGAATTTTCAGCCATTTGAAAAAATATTGTTAGTCTCCTTTATTTCTTACAAAAAAACACTTTATTAACCCTGTTATACATCGCTATCGCTTTTCTCCTTCCTACCCTACGACTCTCCTCACATTTCCAACAATTTTATACATTCCCATTCTATTTGTCTCTTCCGCAAATCTGTCCACGTTCATTCATTGAATGTACTCCAAATTTAAATGACTCCCTGACGTTCTATCCCAATTCATTATTTTTTATTTCATTCCTCTCTGGAAAAAAGTTATTCTTCCCTGGTTTGTCTCATCAAGTTTGACCCCATTCTTATTTTCAACAAGCAAATTCTTTCTTTTTCCTGTTTTATTACTCGAATTATCCTACACTTGAATTCTACATTACCTTCCTATCTCTTCACAATTAAAGCCAGTTCATTAATTTTTTCCCTGAATTTGATTGAAATAATGTGATATGCCACGATTCAGTCATGACAGTTGACAAATTTTTGCTGTTGTTATTGTTGAAAATTTATGTTTCAAAGTGAAAACTAAACCATTCCAGTGGAAGATTCATTATTTTGGTTGAGAATTATTCCTCTTTTGTCGAAAATTCTACTGTTCAGTTGAAAATTTAATTATTCTATCTAAAATGCAATCGCTTTGAAGAAAACTCAACCTTTTTGACTACAAATATAACAGTTTCATTTACGCTCTCTTCTTCCCTTCCTTGCCTTGAAAATCTATCTTGGTTAAAATTAAAAAGGGGAGGGTCTCTAAGGCCGGATTTTGGCCCAATTTAGATTTGGCACAAAAATTTTGAAAAAATTCCTACAGTATCTACTAACAATAAGAAGTCAATTCCACATTGAACGGGCCACCCTCATCCCTCCTATTCACCCCGAGCACCCCTTGAAAATGAAAACTTCATAGCTTCTATGCAGTGTTTTTCCAAGAAAAAAAAAACTTGA